>CM022702.1:76212387-76264887 GCA_012295165.1 Asparagus setaceus
ATTTGTCCCTCAAATCAATGACATGACTATTAGGTCCCTAAATTCATAAGTCATTTTGAAATTAGTCCCTCCAATCAAGAGTAGAAGTAGCACTTAGATAGATTAATTTGAAACAACTTATGAGAATTGGGGGATCTAATAGCAGCTACACTGCTTTGAGGGACAGGTTCAAAATTACTCAAGAATTGGGGGACCTAATAACAATTTCATTGATTTGAGGGCAAAATATGAAAGATTTGAGCGAGTAATATTGAGAAAATTCTTTTATTTAATATCTTATCTTTTTAAAACCTTCTTTCTTTTTTTTTTGCCAAACCAATAGTTAGTCTAAATGTGTATCGTGATTTATATAAAAATATTTAGCTTGGAAGCTGTGTTAAGAAGGAGTTTATGTGATCAAAATCCAGGGCAGCACGTGACTTTGCATGATCCCGATCCAGAACACAGCGTAATAGGTCAAATAAATACTAAAATGTCTCCCATGCTTGTGGCCCGGATTGCTAGTGAAGATGCTCGCAATATATGCTTAAGGGAGTATGGGAATGCTCCTGAAGTTAACATCTATGGAGATCCAAATTTTACGTTCGCGTAAGTCCATCACAAATTATAAACATCATTCTGGTGACAGAAATTTCCATCATATGCATATTATCATCAACTTATCACAAAGACTTCCTTGCCTCCTGTACATTCTTCTTTTGTTTATTGGTTAGTTGCGGAGAGACTTGCTTTACCATCGCCAAATTGCCGATAGACCCCCTGTCCTTCTATTGTTTGCAGATATACCCCATGGGTGCTCGACTCGTTTGGTTTTATGTTAAGATTGGGCTTCATAAACTAAAACATAGGAGCTTCATAAACTGGTTGAGAATCCAGGGGTTCTATCTGCAACAATAAAATTATAGGAGGCCTATCCGCAATTAACCCTTGTTTATTTAGTAGGTTTAGCGGAAAATTTACCTTCCCGTAAGTCCATTGTACATTGTTATCGGAATTCTTACTGAAACAAATCTCCATCTCATGCATATTATCATCACTTTACCACCAAGACTTCTATGCCTCCTATGCCTTCTTCTTTTTGTTTATTTAATAGGTTTCTTGGCTTAGTTTCTATTTTATAGTTCTAATAAAAAAACTTCTTGCTATGTTACATGCACTATTATTGGAGACTATCTGATATTTGATCAGTAATGATATATGCTGCCCGTTTGTATTTCTTGATAGTAATACATTTGTTACACATGCTTCCATTATTATTAGGTTGAGCATAGATTGAAAGTACACATTAACTGTACCTTGTTGCTCTAATTGAGTTGATGGCATTGGCAAGCATGAAGTCCGTTGGATATGTACTTTAGGTGATGGTGCTACCTCCAATGAGTTGGATTACGCATAAGATGTATTGAACAAATTGTATCATTTGTCTATTTCCTTGTTTGCTGGTCATACATATTCATCTCTTACATCAAAGAATGGACTTAAAAAATGATTCTCTTGGTAAAGAACATTTTATAAACTGCTGCCTTTTTCATGCCAGAGATATTAAAACAACTTGTAAAATATCTGATAAATTAGCATCTGTGAGTAATACATGTTTCCTTGGCCTGGATCTGATTTTTGATACTAACATCCTCATATCTAAATCAGGTATGTTCCATCACACTTGCACCATATGGTTTTCGAGTTAGTTAAGAACTCTTTACGTGCTGTTCAAGAACGGTGTATGAATCCAGATAAAGATGCTCCTCCCGTCAGAATAATAGTTGCTGATGGAATAGAGGACGTGACCATAAAGGTATGCTTATTGTAGCTGCTTGTGTCAGGAGAATCAATCTGCTTATATTTTCTGCTATCGTGGTATTGTGGTCTAATGTATGTTTGGCTGCATAAATGTGTGTGTGTTTTGCTATATCTCCTGAATTTTATGGAATTCTGTTCTTTTTCGTTTGTCTTCTGTTCTGCACCATCTCATTAGAAGATTCAAAATGCAAGCTTTTGCAAGTTTAAGCCATGAATGTCTTTCTTTTCTAAACATAAATAACTTTTCTCATGTGCAATTTTGAGTGTTATAGCTTGCTAGACATAGTCATCATGGTACTGCACCTTGTCAGGCATTTTCCTCTTGTATCATGATTGCAGTCATCTCAATTTTCCGTTTCCATATTTGTCTTGATCTGCAAAATTTCTTTCAACTCTCTTTTTCTCTTTTTCGCGCAACACATCTATCTATTTTGCTGCCAGCACTGGTTTATGCTGCAGTTCATCTCAGTTCTTGAAGAATTACACACAGAGAATTCTTTTTTTGGCTTTGACCTATCATTTTGAATCACAGATATCAGATGAAGGGGGTGGTATAGCAAGGAGTGGTCTTCCAAAAATCTTCACCTATCTTTATAGTACCGCAAAAAATCCATTAGACGTAGATCTCGGAGTCGATGATGGGGTCACTATGGCTGGATATGGCTATGGGCTTCCAATCAGTCGTCTCTATGCTCGATATTTTGGAGGTGATCTGCAAATTATCTCCATGGAAGGCTATGGTATGTCCAATATCTTATATGCTGAGTACTTACGTGTTTACTTTTTCCTTGCCAATATCTTCAACAATAGATTCCACCAAGACAGTGAAACTTCATCAGTGCAATGTGAAAGCTAGCCCTAGACAGAATGACTTCGAATTGATTTGGATGCCCTCACATGTATTTCAGTTCTAGATAAAATTTTCCTTGTCAAGATCAAAAAGATTGGAGGAAGCAGTAGTTAGGTTGTTTCTCTTCACTACGTTTCAATTTTACAACATAACTTAAGAATGAAATTTATGGTCCACTGTACTTTAATTTTGTTCCAAAAGACAGATAACCACTAGGTATAGCATGAGAAGTTTTGAAATAAAAGGGTACTTATTGATACAAATTAATATTCTAAGTAGGATGATGGGTGCATGTGTAAGGAGTTATTAATTCATAGTTAAAAGAATTAGCACTCTGCAACTAAAATGAACAGGTTGAAGCGTTAAAAAAGGTATCCTTTTTGTTAATTTGATGTTGGAAAAGAGCTATTGGAGAAAAGGATTGGTGTAGCTGACTGATATAATAGACAGTTCGGGTTCAACTGTTCAGAGAAACTAGGTACTGTAAATAAGAAAGAATAGGGGAGAAGATTTAGAATGGATGTTCAGACTCTGGAGGAAGGAGAGAAGAAGATATAAAAATAAAATGAAGAACTAATTAACTTAATCTTACTTCATTTACAGTATAATCTGCTTAGAAGCAGTTGTGAATCAAGACTTTTTTGTTGGTCATGGCATTCATTTAGTATATGTTTACAATAATATTTTCTTATTGGTTTTCATGATGTTTGTCCCTCAAAAGATGCGAAACTTGAAATAGCTCCCCCCAAAATAAGATATTATCAAACAAGCCCCCCAATTTGTTTAAGTTTCACTTGTCAAAGGACACTGCCATTACACCAAAACTCCACAGTTATGGCGAGGGTTGAGGGTTGTAGTTTTATAGTCTAACATGCCGCCTTAGGTTGAGTGCCATTTTTATGGGCCAAAACATGGACTCGCACAGGGGTATCAATCTATCTAAAATCCTCTTTAAATTTGTGGTCAGTGGGATTTAAACTTGGATTTCTGATATCATGTCAAAGAACATGCCCCTGCACCAAAATTCTGACATTATGGTAAGGGTTGAGGGTTATAGTTTTATTGTCTAACAACACCAAATATGTTCCTCTAGTTACAATATGTTATGTTAACCTATAATTTAATAGCGGTCATTAACAATTCCCGTTATAGCCTCATCCCTTCAGCACATTCCCCAGGTGTACTGCTGCATGTCACAGAAAGTGCAGAAGGGGTCCTCCATCATGCCCTTCATCTTCATGCACCCCTTTTGTGATTGTCGTCATCATCCTCGGCATGTTGGGAGCCCATTGGATCCAAGGTAGAGGAAGAGAGAGTTGTTTGAGAGGAGTGAAGGTTGTATGAGTGAAGATTGAAAGAGGAATGAGGTATTTGATGTAGCACTAACCCCAACTCGCAAATCATAAGAATATATCCATGATATAGCACTAACCTGCAAAAGATTTGGGATATCTGCATTTTACATGGAGTGATGAGATGAAGCGGCTCCATCTTCCTTGCTTGATTCATAAAAAGGGGAAAGAAAAAAGAACATAAAGAGTTTAGTTTCTCTTACAACATTGACCTCTGCTATTTATTTGGAGGAGAGGAGGGAGGAGAGGGGAAGAGAGGGAGGGAAGGTTTGTTTATTGGATAATTAACCTAATAAAACTAAATGAGAATAAAAGAGAGAAATTGATTGAGATTATTTTTCAACTTGAGTAGACTATATGAAACATAAATGAAGAGAGAACATCGGATAAAGACGGTCGCAACCAATAACTAGGCTTTTATCTTATCAAAGTTGTCTGCTTACATCAAGAAAAGAGTCTTTTATAGACTCGAAAATAAAATAAAAGGTAAAAATAATACTTCTTAACAAAAATATAAAAATACCAAGAAATTAGAAAATATCCTTCTATTAGGAATCAGGAACCTCCATATCAAATTTTAGCCAAAGCAGACTCCATTTGCCCCCTCCGAGTTGGACGATAAAAACCTGCCTGAAATAGAAAGAAAACCTTTGTCCGTGATTTTAAGGCCGCAAAACGATGGAATTTCGAGAATCCGGCAAAGGTCAGTAGCATTACCTTCGGCAAACCCATTGATCCTAACGATTTTGCAAGAGCGTTGAATCGACAGGTCTTTTGCGCGATTCCCTCAAGTTTGACCCTCCGCCAGGTTTGACTCTTCCCTTATAGGGTTGAACTGGTCCATGTAGGCTAGGGCTACCTATATGGCTGCGTCAACAATGTAGACAACTAAATGCACCAATTAAGGGAAGTGATGAGATTATAACTAATGGAGGGAGGAGAACTGGTGGTAGGCCTTAGAGATTGATTGACAGCAATTAAGAAGGGTGCAATAGTAATTGCCTTAACTGGAGAATACATACAACTCATGCATCCAACCCCAAAAATTTGGGATAAAGGATTTGTTGTTGTTAATCCATTTAAAGGCCCGAGAACCTAAGGCCATGAAGGGACTTTTCTTTGAGTCACAATTATAAAGTATCACGGTTAGTTTGCAAATGCAGCAGTTTGCATAGATGCAAGATCATTGACGTTAGTTTATGTTGAATAGAATGCTTAATTTAATTATTGATATATGGTTTTGTTTGTTAAGTGGACTATTATTACTTACACAGAGAGTAAGTAAACATTTGAACGTAAAACATCTTATATAGAGTATAGCTGTTTCCCATGTTGGGTTCTCATGGTACAAGTGAGACATCTGTCTTACTGGATCAGCAATGTAGGTGGCAAACCAAGCACCGCAAATGAACCAAGCTTGGAGTATGTAAACACATAAATAACATGTGAACCTAACGTCTATCCTATTTCTTGGAAAAGCTTCTTGGCCATTCAATTGGCCCAGGGTAAACTATTGGCAGATTTGAAAAAAAAAAAAATTGGTTCTATTTGACTGTGTTGCACACAAATCATTGTTTTTCGTTCTATATGACTGTGTTGCACAAATCATTGTTTGGGTTTAAAAATAAATCGTTAGAAGTGCATAGGATTTTTAAAGTATTTTGAGACTACTTGGTTTTAGCAATTTGTTTTCAAACTTTGGATAAGGAAGTACTTTTCCCATATTATGGAAGATTGTAGATGTAACTATCTGATCTTCTTTAAGCAATCTTCTCTTTATTTTCATCATCAATTCTTGAATGCCAAATTGCCGCCAGAATATTTTGTTTCTGAGCAGTTTGGCAAAACCACTGATTTTAAATTATGGGAAATCATTTTCTAAAGAGCCCCACTATATTGCCTCACAAGCTTTTCTAACAAAATCCTTCCTTCACCATAAAGGTTGCCAACTTTGAGATTCCCAAATAGACAATGAAACGGCACCAAACTGCTCTAAGAAAAGCTTTTCCTTAATGCAGAAGGGGCCACTTTTTAGATTCCAGAGGTAATTGATGTTGGAAATGATACCATATTAATGTTTGGCCTGATGTGTGAATTTTGACCTGATGGGGAACGGGTATGAGGATGGCAGCGAACTGCACGATACTTTGGTGCTGCTGGATGGAAAAGAAAGGATCTTGGGGTGTTTATGGGCTGTTCTGGGTTCGATGGTGGTTCTGGATGCAGAACAAAGAAAGGAGAGGGGAGAAGTTGCTGGCTGGCTGCTGTTTGGGTTTTGCCGCAGTCAAATAGAGAAAGATAAGGGATTTTTGGTGGCTGGCGGCAGCAACAGAGAGAGGAAGAATATGAATTTTCATACAAAGTCACTTGCAACCAATGAATTTTCATACAAAATCAAATCATTTTCTTAGAAATCTGAATATTACAATGTATAGAGTCTAAGACTAAAGACTTAAATTCAGATTTTAAATCTTCATGTGAATTAAAATAGAACTAAGAGATCACTTCAATCTAAATTCAAATTAAAAATCTAATCTTAAATTCAAATCAAATTTCCAATCTATACTCGAAATTATATATCTAATTCCAAAAGTAATTATCCGGTTCTAATTTCTAAATGAATTAGAACTCTTCCAATGAGATAAAATTTTGATTTTTTTTGTAATTCCCCAAATTTTTCCTGCATCACACGCGTGCGCATCACAGTCCCTGGGAGCTTTCTACCTGTGGAGAAATAAAAAAAGCCAAAATATTATTCATCTAACCCTAACCTCAATAGAGGTTAGGAGGATATTGCAAAATATGTATGAGATAAAATTATATCCAATCATATCTCCTAATATCTCAACAATTTCTCATAATATATTCCTTAACATTCTCCCTCAAGCTGGAGCATGTATATCATACATATCCAGCTTGTTACAAATAAAATGCACACACTCTAATCTGTGACAATACTTCAAAAAACTCAAAGTAATCTTGATCTTCTTATCTTTCACTTGGATGTCTTCAAATCAGCTGATCCCCTCTAGGACTCCACCGGTCAAATGATTCTTAAAGGATCCAACAACAAATGATCTTTCCTTGAAGGATCCAATAACAAATGATTCTTTCAAGGACCTAACAACAAATGATCCTTTTCAGGATCCAACAACAAATGATTATTCCTTGAAGGATCTAACAATAAATGATTCTTCTTTGAAGGATCTGACAAACAAATGATCCAAGAGGTGGAGTTGACTTTGGGCTCAAGCAAAGATCAATGAGGTTAACGAGGCATAGGTCGATGAGGACAGATGAGAGCAGAGTTGGCTGTGATCAAAATGGATGGTGAACAGTAATCCGTGGGTGAACAGTAATCCGCAGTTATGGACAATACCGACGTATGGATGAGCAGTAATCGATGAACGTTAAGCTGATGGGCAGTAAACCGGCGTATGAACGGTATCCGATGAACAGTCTTGATTAACAGTAGCCAGTGGGCAATAATGCGATGCCGAGGCCGCCGAGGGGAAGCACGGAGTTTTCGGCAAAAACTCCCTCGGCTGCTCGATGTAGATGATGAAGAAAGAGGTCTCTCTAGGATCAAGATGATGGCTTTGATACCATGTAGAGAAATAGAAAAAGGTCAAGATATTATTCATCTAACCCTAACCTCTCTTAAATAGAGGTTAGGGTTAGATGAATAATATCTTGACCTTTTCTATTTCTCTGCATGGTATCAAAGCCATCAGAGGTTAGGAGGATATTACAAAATATGTATGAGATAAAATCATATCCAATCATATCTCTCAATATCTCATAATATATTTCTTAACACTACCAATCAATGTCAATTGACCCCTACATTTCCAAAGTAAAACCACCACCATTACGTGACCAAATAATCACTTTGTCGTTATTCTTAGCCTTATCCAGGCTATTTATTGATCAGCAATTCTTTTATTGTCTACTCATATTCCTATATGATGAGGAAATATTATAGCCTGGTATAAGTGGGGTTTGAACCTCAGGCTTGTTGATCATAAGAGGCTTTATCTCACTGTTATAGTGGCGTTAATATTAGCAAAGCTTTCATAGACTAGCAATCATATCTTGACAACTGTTGCTGTCATTTTGGATGCGTGAAGGAGCGCTAGGGTTTATGTGCAACTTAGTTCCCTATAATTGCTTCCTTCTACTATTGGATGAACCTGATACATGCTGCATCTTTACGATTATAACATGAGAAGGCACATGTCATTTGATCACCTCTGGCCTACTGTAGGGATTTTTTCTTTTTCCCTTTATCATGGCGTACATATCCTGGACGTATAACGAATTATCTTTAGGGTTAATTAGACCCCCTTTACTATCACCAAATTACGGATAGACCCCCCTCTAGTTCTATTGGTGCAGATGAACCCTCTCTACTATTGGTCAAGCGCAGATAGGCCCCTGGGTGAACTTTTTCGACTCTTTAAGAGTCAACAAAGTTCACTCAATGGGTCTAACCGCACCAAAGAACTACTTGGGGCTATCCACAATTGGACTATAGTACAGGGGGTTCTATCTGCAATAACCCTTATCTTTAGTACTTTTCGATTATTACTCAGTGGACTTAGATCATTTCATTATCTATGAAAAAACATCACATCAAGATAAATCTAGCAACATCGACAGTGGACTATTTCTGAATTGATGTTAATTCAGAGAGGCAATGGCACTATGCGTAGAAGTTCTCCTTACCTTATTACAGAAAGCAAGGCTGCTAGAGCCTCAAGTTGATCTATGATTCAATGTATTATAGGCACCTGCCAATTGAAAATTGCTAGTTCATCATTAAGTGTTGAGATTTCATTTTAGTTCATTCATTGTTCTGTTTGGTTTAAATAAAAAGCACCAATCACTGCTTGTCGTTTGGATTTTCAATCATGTACATGCTCACATTCTTATTTTGCTCTTTATAGGAACTGATGCTTACCTTCATTTATCTCGGCTTGGGGATTCACAAGAACCCCTGCCATGATGCTTCGCAAGATCGTTCTCCGCTTCTGTTTGAAGTTACAATCATTTGTACATCGCCCAGCAGACCCGACTGCTAATTCTTCTTTTAATCCATACATATCAGCAGCATCATCTACATCCCAACTGGGGAAATGTGCATTGCATAGTTCAGTATTTTTCTATCTGCTCTTCCTTTGAGGATGAATTTGTTCTAGTTCTGATATTCTGTTTAGATTAGGAGGCGAGTGGAGTAGAAAGAAGTGGGATTTAGATCCTCTCCAATTAGGTGGTAATTGAAGACGGTCCAATTCTTTTAATCCTTACCGCCTATCTCAATTCCAATTCCCTCCGATGATATGTACATATTCATTGCAGTTGAAAAATCATCGGTCTCTATCAATTAGCTACATCTGGTTCGAGTTTCTAAATGTAATATGTAGAATAATAAGTGCAATTTTTAGCTGATGCTAAATGTCAAAGTGAGATGTATGTGATGTGCTCATCCCCTTTGTATCAGTCTCTTTAGAACTTTCTGCTGAAGTTTCATGTCGTCTGAGCTGTTTTTCTTGCTATTTGAATTTGCACATACCTCAGAAAGCCGAGATCAATGCAATTTATCAAAAATTTGCAGCATTTGGAATTGACTCACATGTAAGGCTGTTTTGGGTAGTTTATAAATTGAAGATGTTTTTTGAAGTCCTAGCAAACTCTATCTCCAATATTCTCTTAGACCATCCAATTGTTTTAGTAAGTTTTTTTCCCCTTAGAAACCACCTTAAAAATAGGGTCATTATACATAAACTATTTTTTATTATCAATTTATACGTAAACCACTTTTAAGGTGAGATTTATTCTAATTGTGAAAGTCCCTCTAACTATTATGCCAAAACTCCGAAGTTGTGTTGAGAGTTGAGAGCTATAGAGTTATTGTTTTATATTCTAACATATCCCTGCGGGTTGAGCGCCCTTTTAATGATTTGAAACCTGGACTCATGCAACGGTGTCAATTTTTAGAAAATCGGCTTTCAATTCGTGGCTAGTGGGATTTGAACTCGGGTTGCTCTGATACCATCTTAAAGTTCCTCTAATAATTACACTAAAATTTTGAAGTTGTGGTGAGAGTTGAGCCCCCCACCCCTCCAGGTTGAGAGTTATTATTTTATATTCTAACACTAACCAACCACTTTCTCGTCAACTTTTTTTTTCAATTAAAACCCAAAAATACCCTTAAAAACTCAAATTCAATACACGCGACTTACTTTGTTAAGGTTTAGGTCTAGTTAGGATACAAGTCATGTACCTCAAACATGCATTTTTAAAGGTTATTTTTAGTTTTCTAGTGAAAAGTTGACTACGACGTGGTTGATTGAAACAAAAGCCCATACTTTAAAAATGATTTGCATATAAATTGAAAAAAAAAGATAGTTTTTATATAACTATCCTATTTCTAAGGTGGTTTCCAGGAAGAATCCTTTTTAAGTAGTTGGAAGAAAATTAAGGAATAGTTTTCATCAAGACCTGTTGTTAGTCAGGGTTAGGGGTGGAAGCGAACCGAATCGAATCGAATACCACAGTATTCATATTCGTATTCGGTTAATTTTCACAATTAGTCGAACTTCGAATTAGGTGTCGAATAGGGAAATGGTGTTCAAATTTGGTTCGTTAATTAGACGAATATTTGTCGAATGTTCACGAATATCTCAATAGCACACTTGTTAAGTCACAAGATTCTTAACCATGAGGTGTTGACTTCAAACTCTATGTTTGAAGTCTTTTCTTATTTAATTTCTATAATGTTTTACTTAATTGTTATTATGATATTTCAATATAAGAATTATTATAGTGTATGTTTATAAATTATTAATATAATACTTATAAATAGCAATATTTTTAAAATTATGCACACGTAAAAGATAACACAAAATAATAATCTAGAAGTAGAAAAACATAAATGAATATTTAATAATCAAACGAATCGAATATACCTCTGGTCAAATTCTATTCGTTTATGCACCGAATACTGCAAAATATTCATTTATTATTAAATGAACTATCGAATCGAATAAGACCGAATATCTGGACGAATAATAACCGAACTGTTTATTAATTATTTGGTTCGTTTCCACCCCCTAGTCAGGGTCTTCGTCTTTTGATGGATTTATTGCGCCAGTCTTTTAACTTTCAAGTTGACGTGTGGACCAGTTTACTTCGTCGCATTGGAGACTTGGAGTTGGTGTATTGTTCAAGTCTTTCCACGAAAGAGACTTACGTGGAAAGAAAAAGTCTTTCTTTAATAAATTCATGGACTTTACATCGACTTGTCTTCCCCTTTGTCAAAAAGAAAAGATTACTCTGATTTAAGACCCACGCCCAATTCTAAAAGTTCTAACATAGTTTCATTTTCCCAATGTATTATTTTAATGACCCCAAATACCACCTTATACTTATAATTTCACTCACTTTGCACATATACACTCTCACTTGTTGTTTTTTTAAACATTTATATACCTTATATTTTATCCTAATTTTTCAACTTTAAACGAGTATATAAATGTCAGGAAAAGCAAGCTTTGAAAATTCTAAAACAAAACAACTTTGAAATAGGAGGTTACTAATAAAGATTTTGTATAATATGAAAATATAGATATGTAATTCATTGAGTGTATACTACTAGTTTTAAATTTACAGTTAGTACGTACGTATTACCCAATCTCTTTAGTTTTAAGAAGTTGTTAGATCCTACAGGTTGCCATTAAAGCTACCTTAGGCTTTTTGCCCCTTTGGCTGATCCAAAATGACCATTAGGCCTCAGGGAGAATGAGGTCCCACCTTAAAAAAATATCTATAAGGTTTTTTATACAAAACTAAAACATAATATAGTGGTCTTACGGAGAATTGTCATAAAAATTTTAATTTTCATAGAATCATCATAAAAATATACATACTTGACGAAGTGTCACCAAATCAAAATTTCCATCCATAATATGTTAAATAATACGCTAAATTTCTAAAATATCCTCGTGATGGGACCCACCAATCTATTTTATATTTTCTCATTCCTAGAAAACACATTATTTATCTCCAAAACTCTGTTCACTCCCTCAAAAATTTTAATTGCCCTCCAAATACTCGTCACTCATTCCCTCTAAAATTTTATCATAATGGGCATTTATGTCATTTTATCTATTATTTAATAAAATACGGGGTAAAATTAGAACTTGGTGGCACTTTGTTAACGATGCATATTTTCATGGTAGTTCTATGAAAATTAAAATTTTTATGGAGGTTCTCTGGAAAATCATTATATTTTATGGTGGTTTCCTATAAAAAAAAACTTTTTTTTAATGAAATATACAATTCGTTTCTTAACAACGAAGTAGGCGTGTAGTGTTTGCTAGCTAAAGCAAGATACTGGATCCCAGCTTTGCTATCTTGCGCCCGGGTAAAGCAAACTCTCTTCTGGAAAGTTCTACTCTAAGTAGTCTATAGTTGGGCAATTTCACAAAACTCCCTTGGATTTTGGAGAGTTTTGTAGAAAGCTACAATGCACGTGGAAATTTTGCATAAACACCCATCACTTGTCTCACAAGCTTGCCGCGGTGTTTTCCAAACTGAAATTGGAAATGCAAGTATCAAAGTCACTTTTTTAACAAGTGTGAAAGAGTTTCTACATCAACAAAGAAAGTATCCAGTAGACATGGTTTATAACATTGAATATGCAAAAAAGAATGTAAGTTATTGAATCTGTACGCGAATCTCAAAGTCTAATGATTCAAGGGTTGACATTCATCTAGTGCATATTTAATGCCATGAATCTCGAACCATTTAATTCTTTCTCTATCAACATGTAAGTGAAATGGAGTGTTGTTTTGCGAACCAAAAATCTTGAAAGTGCAGACAAAAAAGTTGATGTGACAATATTTTTTATCTATTTATTCATTATCGTACTACAGTTTTAATGGATTTAAATCACTTGAAAGCTATAAAAGATAAACTAAAAGAAATATAAAAATACTATGCTAATCTGATTAAGGAGAATGATTTTTTATTAGACACTGACTATAACATTGTTATTATTCAATAATCACATTATTTTTACTATATATTTTCCTTTATAGATTATTTTAAATATACAATTTAAGTTTTTGAATAGATGATAAAAGGCATTATCACTTGGTGAATTAAATAAATTCTATCTTTTGCCAGAAGAGAAAGAGGCGGTGGTAAATAGATTTTTTTATATTTTTCTTCACATTTTTTTATTTTTACTGTGACTTAAAATGAATCAAACATTGTATTGTATGTGGTGAAACTCCCTCTCCCACTTTGTATAAGCTTCATCTAAACAAACACTTCAATTGAAAGCATTTCACTTTCACACTTTTGTTTCTCACTCTCATGTAAACAAACATCCCTTAATATTGTTATTCATAACGGGTCACATTTCCAATACATGAGTCAAAAAGATCAGAATACCCCTAAGCCCAAAAATAAAATCCTTCCTTCGGGCAATTTTTTTTACATATAAACTTACAACATTTTATTCTATTTGCCGAAACACCCTCTTTTATTCTATTTGCCGAAACACCCTCAAATTCTCTCTTCACCTAATCTAAGCACCGACCACCCGTTCGTCGTCTCTTTCTTCTCCGCTTTCTCTCCCTCCTCTCTTTGTACCTCCCTTTCTAATCCTAACATATGACCTTGACCCTCTCATCATCGGCGGCCTCGCCTTTCCTCTCTTTTTCTCTCTCTAAACATAATTAGAAATTATTTTAAAATGTAATTTAATAGTTCGTGAACATTTTTAGATTGGATTTAGATCCTCTATAATTAGGTGATAATTGGAGAGTCTCCAATCCCTCCAATCATTACCGTACAATCCAAATTTAATGGAAGAGATTAAACCATGTAGGGTTCCACTACTATGATAGTGGTTTTAAAAAAATAGCGGTTTTCGAAAAAATAGTGGTTTTCAAGATCATAGTGGCTTTATCTCGTGGACTAATCTTGTCTCTTGAATTTAAAATGTACGGCAATAATTGAAGGAATTAGACACTCTCCAATTACTACCTAATTGGAGAGGATCCGAATCTTTTAGATTTACGAGTTTGTGATAGTTCATTAAAAAGTCCTCTCTCTCAAGAGTTTTATAAAATTTGCCCTAAATAGTTATCATACTTTTCTATAGGTTTTATTCCAAATTAGTCCCTCAATCTTTTATATTTGGGAATTAGTCCCTCAAATCTTCATATTTTGAAATTATTAGTCATTCAAATCTTTAAGTGTTATGAGTTAGTCCCCATATCTTCATATTTTAAAATTACTCCTCTAATCTTTTAAATATTTTGAAATTAGTATCTCTATTTAATGTCCCAAAGGTTTGGGAGAATAAATCTCAAACACTTATAAGATTTATGGGATTAATTTTAACATGAAAATTTGAGGGACTAATTTCAAAACACTTAAAAGATTTAGGGACTAATTTTAAAATATCAAGATTTGGGAGAATAAATTTAAAGGGTAATTATTATGAAACTTCCTTCAAATTTGCTAGTTTATTATGAAACTCCTTAATGCTATTTTTTCGTTATGAAAGACCATATTGCATACAAAACTGTTAAAACCTATTTAATTTCTACATTTTCTCTAAAATACCCCTCTATAAAGCTCTTTTTCTTCTCCAAACTATTTCAAAATACATCTCCCTCTCTTCACATGAAAGCCAAGTAGCTACGACCATTAGCTAAGAGAAAATTAGTAGAAGGTAAATATAGTCTCTTCAATCCTTTGATTTTAGCCTCCATTTGATGTAACTTTCAATTTCTAATATATGTTTTGTCTTTAGGAGAAAGGGAGTATGTTAAGAGTAAGAAGAAGAGGGTAGTTTTAAAATATAAATAGATTTTAATAGTTTTTTAACAACGGGATATTTTGTAATGAAAAAAAATAACCTAAAAGATTTCATAATAAACTAGGAAACCTTTCGCTTTTCTAACATGAAAGATTTGGGGGACTCATATGGAAAAACACCTTGACTCGCTAACCCGCCCGAACTTACCTGCTACTGTACAAACCCGCGGCGGTCTTGTTCATCCACCCCGTTCAACACGCCACCGGCCCCACCTCCTGCTATCGTGCGCCATTCCCTCATCCCTCACTATATAATATCCCAGCCCCTCCTCAGCAAAAAAGAGATTCTTTTATCCCTCTCATCCATGCGATAGCTCGCCGGCTCTCCGGCGAAAGCCCTGGAATCCTCCACCTCCGCTTCAACGAAACCCTAATTCCAGCGCTCAATCAGCTCAACGGTCGATGGGCGGCGACGGAGCGCCGGCGATGGGAGGAGCGGCCGAGGGGCAGTATGTGAAGGCCAAGACCTCAGTTTGGTGGGATATTGAGAACTGTCAAGTTCCTCGATCTTGCGATCCCTACTTGATCGCTCAGAATATAAGCTCGGCGTTGGCGGCCATGGATTATAAAGGGGCGGTGACGATCTCGGCGTATGGGGACACGAGCAAGATCCATTCGGCGGTTCAGCAGGCGCTCTCCAGTACTGGGATCTCGCTCAATCATGTGCCTGCTGGTATAAAATCATAAACTTGAAACCCTAATTTTAAGCAATTCATTGATTTTTCAGTGTAATCAGTCTTGGTTTAGGGTCTTGGAACGGTTTGATGGTGAAAAAAAAGTAGATCTTTAGAAATATGCCCTGCTAAGCGCCATCAGAAGACTTTGCTACGAGTACCTTTGCTTAGTCTTTGATCTTCAGAAATCTTTATATATATGGCATAAAAACCAAGGACTCGTGGAGTCATTGGATGATAAACCCAATAATGTTTCTACCAAAACTTTGGATCCTTTCTTTTACTACAACATTTTTCTAGCGTTTTTGTGGCTGATGCCAGTCTCTTTGGTTTTGATGTCATGATATTGATCTGGATCTCCCTTCCTTATCTTACAATTCTCAGTAAAATGTTAATTTATATCAGGAACTTCCTTATCTTACAATTCTCAGTTAAATGCTAATATATCAGGAAGAAATGATAAGTGGAGACAAGCCAGTACTAGTATTTGTTTTGATTGCGAAGGCTATTTTTCTTAGATCTTGCTGATTCTTGACAGCTGATTTAGATCAAAATGCATATGAACGTATAGGTTTTTTCTTATTGGATTCAAAAATCGTTTTAACTGCCACTCAAGTTAGTGTATTTACTTCTTCAACTACTTTCAGCTATGCATTTTTACTCCATAGCATAGGTGGTAGTGTACACTTGTTGGCAGAGAGGTAATATTAGGCAAGTGTTTTTCCTTGTGTTGGAGAATCAAATTCCCCTAAGGTCTAGGAGTTGGGAAGAGAATCAAACTATGCAAACTATAATCACTTGTTAAATCTTGTTAAGTTATACCATGCTTCAGTATGATAATTCTAAGCTCAATATGTGGCTTGTATTAATCAGAACTGGAATGACTCATCTTTTATATCTTCAATCATTTTAGCATATTAAATTATTGGTTAAAACTGTAATAAAGTTGCAGCAAATTAATATCTAAAATACTGATGTCAATACTTTACAGGTATCTTTTCAGTGCCTAATTTACATCTCTAAGTTTGCTCATTGTTCCTTTTAGTGATCTAACTTCACTGGTCTTTGACATCTGGTCATCACATAAGACATCAAGTATATGATAATATATACGATGACAAGGGATCTAACGCCTTTTTCCATTTGTCTCCGTTGTTGATAACAGAATTTTGAGGGTGATGTGAATCTTATGTCCATAAAATTTCATAGTTCACCGCTCTCTTGATGACCCATAGGTTGGTTTAATCTCTTACTAGTAGCTTTCTGTTCTTGTACATTACATATGAGGGACTTGCTCTGCTGCGTTATATTCTCTTCTGCGAGAAGGTTCTTGTTTGTGCAACATTGCTGGATGTCTTGTTTGCAAACAGAACCTCATTGACCAATGCACTAACCAAGCAGAAAGTCAGGAGTTTTGACATTCAAGGGAGCCTGGTCTTTTTTATTTGTATTATTGCTTTGCCAAATTACTAGTGTGATCAAAATCTTTAGTGCATCAGCCCCTCTGTTGCAATCTCACATCAATATAATATGAAGCTACATCCAAAATGGTTTCTGCTGAACTTTGCGCAAATTTGAGATCTTCCTTTTATATTTTGCTACATATTTCTTGGGTAGTCTAGAGCCTCTTCTAGTATTTTGATAAATTTACCTAATGCAGGTGTGAAAGATGCAAGTGATAAGAAAATTTTGGTGGACATGTTGTTCTGGGCAGTGGATAATCCGCCCCCTGCAAATTATCTTCTTATTTCTGGTGATCGTGACTTCTCTAATGCCCTCCATCAACTAAGGATGAGGAGATATAATATTCTATTGGCACAGCCTGTTAATGTATCCCAAGCTCTTGTTTCAGCTGCAAAGAACGTTTGGCTATGGGCTAGCCTTTTGAGTGGTGGACCACCATTGTTAGAGTCCCCTCAGCTTCATAATGCATCCAGTAGTAGCAGGTCAAATGTTGAGACACCTGCCCATAGAATGCCAGACGCTTCACAGTCTACCGATTCTAATCAAAAGAATCATGGTAATGGAAAGGTTGATAACCGGAATAAAGTCAAGCAGAACCGAAAGACTCAGAGCCAGCCGAATCCTAATATATCTAGAAGCACCTCCAATGGAAGTCAAGAAGGTCATCAACCCAATGTAAGTTTTAATGCGTCCACTCCCAAGCGGAACAATGGCATGAAGCAGCCAAATCATGCATCTGCTTCCACAGTATCAGGTCTTGGAGCACAAGAAAGTGCTGGTATGAACAATAGTAGACCAGGCTCTTCGTTTCCACTCTCTTCACCTCAAATACTACCAGACTCTAGTAGGTCTAATACACCAAGTGGATCTGCATCCAGTTATATTCAACCTCGCCCTGATATACCCATGAACAATGGAAATAACTTCCCTAACCCACATCATGTGCAATATTCTCAGTCACCAGTGCCTAGTGATCTCTTGCATCCTCAAACAAATCTCCAACCTTGGAATTTGAATTTGTCTGAATCAAATTCCATGCACAACTCTTTTCCTCCGTCGTCTGGGACCTATGGTCCATCCTTTTCTACGGCACCTACAACCAGGCCAAATGGTCTGTCCTTTTCTGCATCACCTGCAAGGCCACTTTCTGCCCATCCTAATGGCCAGCCCTTTACTTCCCTACCTGATATGAATAGGATTAATATTTCAGAATATCCTAATGGTGCACATCAAAATAGGCCTCCATTTTATCACAACAGCATGCATACATCTAGTCCTTCCCTGAATAGTAATGCAGCCAACAATGTATTCTCGAGTACCTTTGAACGCCCAGCACCATCTCATGCTGTCCAGGTAACGATAGGGGTTATTTTAGGAACCTTACAAATATTAAAGACTGAAAAATTGGCTCCCACTGAAGCTAATATAGCAGATTGCATACACTACGGAGATATGAAACTCAAAAACTTTAACGTTAGAATGGCCCTGGATAATGCTAGTGAGCATCAGGCTGTTTTGGTGCACAAACTAGGAAACAACTTGACTCTTTATGTTGCAAAGACTGATACACTTTGGAAGTGGATTAATATCCTGGATAACAATGCTAAGCATCCTAAAGCAAAATATGATGCGGTTCTAAAATTCTTGTCGTCTGCTGATGGACGAGCTGCAATATTAAGCTCAGAATGCAGGTATCATGCAAATTCAATCCTTTCTACTTTACCTTTTTATCCATTTAGGTGATATTTGTTGCTGAAGATGCTCGGTTCTTGGATAGGTATCAAGCTGCTGTTATCCTCAGAAGGTTGTGTTTGAAAGACCTTATCCTGGGCAAGATACTACAGATTTTGCATGTAATAGTCCATGTCAGAAAGTGGATTGTGCCGGATGCTTCTGGATGGCAACCTTTATTTCTAACCCTTCCATCAGATTCAAATGCAAATGTCAATGAAAGCACTAGCTCTTGATATCACACTTCTAGTAGTACATACAGGGGTAGATAAACTTCTAGTAGTACTATGGGAGTAGATAAACTGGACAGAGGGCACTGGAATCGCAGGAGATGCACTATCTAGATGTGGATGTGCATATGTTCAAGTAAATGTTAGTTCTTTCAAGTACGGCAGCTGTGAAGTACATCCTTTTTTTTTTTATGGTAGTAGTCTATGAATGGCATGATGAAGGCCGGCATGATGAAGGCTTGTGTCGGAGGTTTCGAGTGACACAAGGAAGGCTTTTAGTAGTAATTTTTGAAGTGACATGAAGGCTGAAGAATGCTTTTGGCGAATCGATTTGAGTATTGTAACATCACCTATAAGGTTTTTGCCATCCAAGACTGAATAGAAATATCGGATTACTATATATCATGAAGGATGAGGTTGACTGGCATCTGACAAACGGTGAAGAAAGGTTTACTAAATTTCACTTTCAGTGAAAGCTACATGTCATTATATGTAAGGTTTATATGGATGATGGGAACTTAGTTTCTGTGTTTGGGCTTTAGAAGAACCTGAGCTTAGTGTTGTGTGCAGATGTAATAGATGGATTTTGGCATCACTTTCATGCTTGATCGCCACGCATCTCCTGCATGCAACCAGCTGCCTTCTTGAGGTTCAGGGCATAGTAACTTCTAGCAGCAACTTGAGTAGTATTATGGGTATTGGGATGCTGGTCAATGCTGTGGTGAATTTGGGATATTCAGAGAACCTCTTAAACACCTTCACATCCATACTTTATCTAGTATTGTGAATTAGATTCGTCTCCTTTGCTTTGTTTGAAGAACCTACTTCTGTAGCTACTGTTGTTGTATGACGTTTTCATGGTGTGATGTGTATAATGTATTCAAGATTTAAATGCTTTGAATAACATTGTTATTCTGGTACTAACAGTTGATTGCTAGAGCCAACAATTTCTTGCATGTATAAAGTGTTGAGCGTTCTTCCCTAGCGTAAAATCCAGTTTCATGGTATTTGCTGTTCGCTTGGCTTTCATGTCTTCGCTTAAAAGTCGGCATTTCAAATTCCATTGTTCTTGCAGTATTTATACCTTTGCACGGGCTCCTTATCTGTGAAACTGAGGTTTCCTTCACCTTGAAGGTAAGGTGCTTTATTCCCTCTTTAATTTTAATAATTGTGACCCTTCAAGGAAGCTTTTGATGTTTGTCAATTAGTTAAGTTTTGAGTTTAATGTGGAAGTAGCCTAACTCTAGAAGGCTGCAGATAAAAGATTCTTCTTCTTTAAATGAAACAGCAATCCATCACAGATCGCGTCCCCATCTCAAGAACAGAATCAAACTTTGACAACAATAGCGTGTTTGCTGCTAAAAAGTTAATCAGCTTAAATCAAAGTCAAAAGATTAATAAGGCTGTTGGGTCTTTTTTTGACAGGATGCTTTAGGTCTCCTCTTTTGATGCTACTGCTTACATCCTTTTCAATATCAAAAGATCAATAATTTATCGATGGCTGGTAAATCGTGGTAAAACTATTTGATGAAGCCACGGAAAGCATATAGTCTCAAAACCAAACACCAACTATGGCGGTAGTATTCGGGGTAGTATTCTGTATTAGAGTGCTCATGAAGACATTAGATGCATAATTTTGAGTTCCGCTCAAGCACTCTTAACTTGGAAAAAGACCTCCATAACATGAATCTTTGTATATATAAGTAACTTATCAATTTATCATATCACTGAACCTGAATGATTAATACAAGGCACAGAAACACCTTTTAAGTAAAGCGATTATATTGGGTCTGCTGCTGTATGACATTACATACCCGCCCAAGGGGCAAGATACACAAGAAACACTGAGCTTTAACTTCGACAAATTTGATTGTACTACATATTTTCAGTTGGAGGTGTAAATTTTCATCACAGCTTCATATCACATGATGGCAGCCTGGCCTTTCATTGTATGTGCATATACTTCTTTCATAGTTACGAGTGAACATTCTCTAAATCCGGTTTATTCATGGAAGAAATGGATTATCTGAGGGATTTGCCTGCTTTTGCCTCTGGTACGCCCTAAAGAAAGATGAACAAGCTCATTGCGAGTTATTATAGCAAATGATGGAAATACAAATATGTTGTTGCAAGAGCTGGAGGATCTCGCTCACCTTGAAGCATTTAGTCCACCAAAGGAAATTGTGCCCAACATTAGAAGGAGAAATGGAGCTTTAATCAAAGATTTGTTGCTACTTCTATAAGATCCTGGGACACCAGTTCTTACCACTCGTACATATGTACCTGTCAGCTATGTATTTTTTTTTACTGAAGACTGAAGATGTGCAGGGAAAACACAGTATATCAAACAGAAAGCATAGAGGTTACCTTCCGATGGCCTTCCGAATTTTACACCTGTGACATCCAAGCATAGGAAGAATCAACTCATGCAACCCACAATTGTTATTTGTTATCGTTGTTTCAACATTAAGTTTTAGTTTTGTCTCTTCCAGGAATGAAGCCCTGTTTTCCACTTCGCCTTTCCTTTAAGCACCATTATAAATACATAGGGAATGGATAATGATTATAAATGAAAAATGCAAAGCTAAAGCATCCTATAACTGTAAGTTCGTATAACTCACTTCTGATTTCAGCTGTTCATGGTGAGTAAAAAATACCAAGCCAAATAATAATCCCATATGCTAGAAGGATCACATAAGAAGATGATGTCCTTTGGTCTAGAAGGCTCACTAGCCAAGATAGTGCCCTATTTAGCATGGGGAGTTTGCAAACCATAGGTGTGGAACTTTAACATAGTGAATGAGATAGAGAAAACTTACCAGCCTGCAGAGATGAATATGCTTCTGATATCTGCAACAAATAAATTTATAATAGTTAGATAGCTGAAGTCAGTATAGAACTATAAACACATGTTTAACATTTTAGAGTTAAGTATCAATACATCTGGGTTGAGTTTCCACATTTTATGATTTCTGTGCATGTGCACTAGTTACTCCAACAGTGTCTGGTATGTAAACCTATCCTGATCAGTTATTCTTTCCAAAACTATCAAAGAAATAACATCCACAATGATTTATATATTCATTTCTGTCACATTTTTAGCTCGCCATGGTAAAAGATTTTGACAATAGCTACAAGTCAAGTAATTACACTGAGGTTTATTGATGCACAGATATGTATATATACGCTGCATGTTTTTAGCACCTTCTTTCTTTCATCACCATCTTTTCTTAATTTCAACTTTTATTTCTATTATTTTTTTCCTTTCACTTTCACTTTATTTAGTTTTACTTTTCTCTTCTCTTTAGTCTTTACATATTGTTGTGTGTGTGTTATTGTTGTCATCCAGAGTTCTTGAAGGAACTAAGAAGAATACTCTAGACATGACAAGATACTAATAGAAGAATAAAGAAAAAGCAAGGAACATTGTGCGCGATGATTATGCAAGAAACAGTTGATAAAACCATCAACTTAGATTTATAAGCGATAACTCAATAAACACATTATGGAACATAGAACCCATCAATTCCTCTAGTCAAATATTTTAATGAAATTTCAAATTATCTCTCAATGAACTAGCATCAAGGAGTATAAAGGTCTCCTGAGCTTTTAAACATAAAATTGTACCTGTTTAAATCTAGATTCAGCTTGAGCTTTCTCATGACATGGAAATCGGTCAGGATGAGACTCTAACACTTTCTTTCTGTATGCTGCCTTAATCTGCATTATAGGTAAAAACAGAAATGTCTAAGCCACTGTACTATTAAGAAAAAAGAGTACTTTCTAAACATTGACTAGACCAACTGACCAAGAAAGTTATTTACTGTCACAGAGACCACCAAAAAACTAATGAGAATACCATAAAAACAATAATTGAAAATAAAATACCAAGCATAGTTAAAATTCTTGGGTTTCTTCTTTTGGGTGGAAGAGTAACTGATTTTCTGTGAAATTTTAATAGCTATAACAGCATGAATGAGGCCTCAAATAACAAACCTCTCTTCGAGATTTGCTTCGGCTCAGCCCACCTCTATAAGGTCCCAATCTCATGGCAGCTGTGTATGCTACCTACATCCTTCAGCTTCTCAACAATCAGATAAAGACTTTGTCAACAAGCTCCTTCACCCGTCCGCTATGTTGCATGGTACTAGTACGGGTGCGGTTACCGGTATGGGTACGGGACACATCAAATTTGTAAAAGGTAGGGTACAGGGACACCGCTATATAAATATTTATATACATATATATTATATATTGGAATTAATAATTTATATGAGAATAAGGATGATAATTAGAATTCCTATAACAATTTTGTGTTTCTTTTATTATGTGAATTATAAATTAGAAAATCACTAGTTTTTGAACTAGACATCCGAACAACCCTTCAAACTTATAATTCAGAAGTTAATCTATGTCCAACCAGTATTGTCAATGCGCGAGGTGCAAAGTATCTTTACGTGCACATGCACCAGGCGCAACGCGATGCGTGCGCCCGAGTGATGCGAGGCGCAAACCGCACACATAATTTTTCAAGATAGATAATCAAGCACGAAAGAACATGTTTAGGAATTCACATAAAAATTATGTCAGAATAAATAATATCTTACTACAAAATCACAATATAAGATCTTAATTTCTAATGCTAACACCCAAAATAGTAGCAAAGTTCATAAATTTTTAAATCGAATGTCAAATCAAGACTAGTATCCAAGCAAAGGATTAGTTATGGTCCTCAATTGAAGGCCACTAAAAAGGCCTAATGAATTTATTTCGATTTTTGGGATATGGATTATCGAGTATAAAGACTCGATTGAAATGTTAACAAACAAAAATATATGAGGGTACGTACTAGATGCACCTTGTGCAAAGTCAGGATGCATGTGAGGCACAAAAGGCGCTTGTCGATCGATATGTGGTGTCAGCCACCGCATCACAAGGCGCATGAGGACGCGCCTTTGAAAACACTGTGTCCAACAAGTTTCAAGAAGTGGATGTGAAGTGTAGGATATATGTCCAAAAAATGTCTGACAACTGTTTTAAATTAAAACATGTATTGTATAATTGAGTACACACCCAAATAAATGTATGCATATATGCAAGGAGTGTCCAAGGGGTTGGGGTACAAGTACGGCTTCAGATTAGAAGTACCCAGGTAACATATAGCCTGTCCGCCTCCTTTACCGTACAAATCTCTATATCTCCATCTCTGCTGTCCGGATGATTAACCAAAAAAATCAACCTATGGATTAACTGAAAGTCAGAGTTCCTGAAATAGTTGGCTCTGTTTGACCATCTTCTTACAGCTGCAGTATTCTTGTCAACCGAATTCAACTGTGCCTTCTTCTATTCACAGACCAAGTCTTCCTTACATATCTTCTTCCATTGTGATTTAAGCCAAAAATTTTGGGTTTTCCCCCTTATTCAGAAACATAACATCACCCAATTGCCTTCTAGAATGTGAGCCCTCTGGTCCTCATGGTCATGGAGAAAGCTAAGAATCCCGCTTCCAATGCTATCCTTAAAATTTCCACTGTTATGGCATTATCTGTTCCTTTTGGGTGGCTTGAATGATTTGTAAGGATATTTGACAAGGATCAAGCAGAAGAGGTTATCCGCTAACACATTGATTTTCCTATGTTAAATTCTGGTAATCAGGCTTGGATTAACTCCCTTGTATTGTTTTCTCTTCCTATTAGCTCCCTTCTGTGTTTTCATTCCAATTTTTTTTTTCATTCCCCCAATAAGACTGTAATGTTTCAAGTAATTTTGAGTTAATTCTCCAATAAAGATTTTATTTCGTGAATTGATATCTTTCATAAGCACAATAAAGCATTTAGCCACAACAATTCCACAAAATTTCATCACAGAACTATATCAAATTCAAGAAATAACCCCTACTGCGAAAATATCCTGCAAAGTTCAAATCTTTGGTACTTTCCCATCAGTAAACCCACAAGAAATTCTAACCCTAATTTCGTATCAATTTGAACTGATCGAGTTGGAGTAAGTCTAGAATTTCACAAAAAATTCCTTAAAATTTCCAAAATTTTTAAAAACGAAATTGATCAGAGAACTCTGTAGTTACCTGAGAAAGTGAAGGGCGAGAATGGGGAGAAAACCCTAGAAGCTTTCGCGCCTCAGCAACCTGCATTTCTTACCTCTAGAATTCTCCCGCACTCGAGCATTCCCTGGACTCTTCTTATGGAAGTAAAAAAAACCCCAAAATCAATCCTACATATTTCATATTTTGAAATCAGTCCCACAACTTTTCATATTTTGAAATTTGTTCCTCAAATCTTTAGGTGTTTTCAAATTAGTCCATCAAATCTTCATATTTTAATATCAGTCTACAAACTATGTTAAGTGTTTTAAGATTAGTTCTCAAATCTCCCAACTTGGTGCTAACTAGAGGGACTGATTGCAATAGACATGAAAGATTTGAGGGAGACTAATTTTGGAAAAATTTAGAGATCAATTTCAAAACACTTAAGATTTGGGAATATACATGCGGGCATAAATATACACATAAGAAAACAAGATGATATTGAAAAAAATAAAATACAGTTCATATGATACAAGCGAGTTCATTAATATGTTCACAATATCTGAAAAGCTAATGTTAAATCTCTTGATCAACTAAATTAATCTCAAATTCGTTGATTAAAGGATCAAAATAATTGCTAACTCTATGACAAACAAACATTTGGATATTTCATGTACAAATCCAAATATTTTACTATCCGTCATCATTCCTAATTGAGTACGGATATTTAGTAACCATGTCCATATCCTAACAGATACAAATGTAGATATATTTATGATATGAATATTTTTTTCATCTTTATGTTAGAATATTATACTTCCCTTTAAAAGTGTGAGTTTGAGTAAATCTTTCCATGAATCAATATTACGCATCACACTTTTAGATATTATATTCTAATCTTATTCTAATTAATAATTTTAATTTTTCTTTACCTCAGTTCTAATTTTTTTATTTTATATAAATTAATTTCTGATTACCTCTCTTTTTCTTGGATAAAAATGAAACCGGCGGTAATAGCAAATTTATCCATTCACTCATATCTTTTATGAAATAAGCCTTCAATATCTAATTAAGTTTTCTTAGGTCTTTTATGGACAAAGAATAAAGAAATCACAACTCTAATCTTATTCCCTCTGCTTTATTTTCTCTCCCATCCTCTGGTTTTATTTTCTTTCAAAACCTAACTCATAATTGAGAACATCCTCATAGACATATTGCAGATTCTATTGGGACATCCCCATAGAATAAAGTGATCTACATCCTTCATGGATGATCAGGGTTATTTTAAAAACTTTATCTCTTCTATGTATATTATAAAAGCTTCATTCTTATAGGTGGTTCGATAGGATTTTTATTTTTCAAGATCTGTGAGAAAGGACATTATATTACAACATGCATAATACATATACACTTCTTAGTTTCTACTTCAACTACAATATAAAAGTTCTTCACGAACTTTTTGAATATCAAAGTTACTCATGATTATACCCTTTTTTCTTTTCTTTTTCCAGTGTTCAAGGATAATAATCTTTCTTTTTCATCTTTTTGTTTTTCAAGATTTTTTACAAATGACAGTTACGAAATAGCGACATGATGAAATAGTTAAATACCGAAAGAAACAAAGAAAAAAGAAAAAACAACAAAACATCTCAAGGAAACATGTATAACATTTGAAAATCAATGTCATTTACAAATTCTTTTTTCCCCCTAGGAAACATGTATAACATTTGAAACCAATGACATTTAAACAGATAGATTTGAGGGAGAGAGTATAATAAGGATTTTGTGCACTCTACAAGTGAACTTGTATTTATTAGTACTAATCTCAAAGCATGAATGCAAAGACCCAGTGGCTTCTTAAATTTAGTCCCTCTAACCATTGGACCGAAACTCCGAACGTCCTTTTTTATGGGCTGAAACCTGGACTCATGCAACGGTGTCAATTTTTAGAAAATTCGCTTAAAATTCGTGGCCGGAGGGATTTGAACCTGGGTTGCTCTGATACAATCTTAAATTTAGTCCCTCTAACCATTACACCGAAACTCCGAAGTTATGGTGAGGATCGAGGATTATAGTTTTATATTAATTCTAACATGGCTAAAAAAAAATAGTCAGAGGAGATCCTTTATCTTAATATTTAGTCCATCTCTTTTGTTATTACCAATTCAGAGTAATAATAAATTATATGATGATGGTGGTAATATGAATAGTTGAATGGTAATATGAATAGTCATTCAACTTTTATCATTCCACTAGCTTATTAAAACTATTACTCATTTGTTTACTTTATATGCAGTATTGGGTAAACAAGAGGGCACCAAAATATAATATTTTAAAACTTTGAGGTATTTATCTGCAATATTTAAATACTTTAGGGCATTTATTTGCTTGGTTTTGTTGCTTATTTGATATTCTCCACTAACCATCTTTAATTGAACCATTATATGTTTCTTATCACTATGTATAAATCCTAGAGTTCCAATTATTTATTGAGGACTTGACACAAAATAGGGATCTCTTTGGTTTCTCAAATTTCGTAATTAAATTTTACCACTTCCTCGAATTTTGAGTTAATATTTTTATTTAGAATATAAATTATAGTATGAACAAGAATATGCATTCATCTAAACACAATCTATCTCGATTCACATGAATTCACTTAATTGTTTCTGTTCATTTCATTTTTAAATTTACATACTATTCTATGTTAACATTCAAAATTTCTTTCCAATTATTTATTTTAAATCATTATTTTAAATTTACATAAATAAAATATTCTACGTGAAATGCATGTGCTTTAACACTAGTAGAATTATAACCCTCAACTTTCGTCTCAACTTTATAATTTTCTTGTAGTGGAAGTAGGTGTTTAAACAGATCAAATACGGTTCAAATATGATATTTACCATATTCAAGTGGATACTAATCACATATATGGGTACAAATACGCCTCATTAAGGAAAACTCATATCCTTATCCATTAAATTAAAAGGGAGGTACTAATAAAACATGCCAATGTAAAGCATATATGAAATCAAATAAGATTGAAAAATATAGTCCTTATGATACAAGAAAGTTCATTAATGTATTCATTATACCTGAAAAGCTAAGATTAGATCACTTGATCATCAAAATTAACCTTGGGACGGTGCCCCTTAGCCACGCCCGAGGCCTTGATACCCATGGCTCGAACGATCGTGGGGAAGTTCCTTAAAAAAAACCCTTAAGTTCATTAATCAAAGATTAAAACAGTTGCAATAATATGATCGACATATGTTCAGTTACGGATCAGGATATTTCACTACATATCCGTCCTCGTAACCATGTACTATCAGGTATAGATATTTAGTAACCATATTTGTATCCTAACTGATATGAATATGGATATATACATGGATATGGATTTTTTTTGCGCCCCTATAAATGGAAAGGTTACAGTTTCAGAAACTGATTATAGATTTAAGCTTTGAAAAAATATCACTCTTCAAAGACATATAAAATTAAGGTAAATAACACTAAATCACCCTGAGGTTTGCAACTTTGACAACAAATCCCCCTGAGGTTTAAAAAGTGATACTTTCTCTCCCTCTCTATTTATTCTTAATGTCATAGAATCACATGATACTCATGTGACTACTTAAGGACCAAAATATCATTTACCATGATTTTCCTTCTCCATTTCTTTTTTTCTGCAGAGTTAGTTTTTTTCCTTTTATTATTTTAGGGAATTGAACCTGTAACTTCTAAACTCCATAAAGTATAAAAATAAATGAATTTGTCTTGTTTTCTTGGATGAAATTTTTAGAGGAGAATCAGTGAAAGGTAAAATTTTGTTCTTAGCTCAATAGTTTTTTATGACAACTACAAAATGGATTAAAAAAACTAGAAGATGAAATATGCTGGAGATAATTTTTTTAAAAAAAAACTCTAGAGGGTATTTTGATCATTAAGGGTCACATAAGTATCATGTAACTCTATTAGATTGAGAACTAATAAGGAGGGGGAGAAAGTGTTACTTTCTAAAACTCAGGGGGAGTTTTTGTCAAAGTTGCAAACCTCAAGGGAATTTAGTGTTATTTACCCATAAAATTATAACCGTGAACCCTCAGTGACAACTTTAGAGTTTTGAAATATAAGCATAATCAAAATTGCAAAACGCAGTCTGCTGAACGGGTGATTAGTCAAGAGCTACTAAATGTCCTCCTAACAATGACCCGATCAAATGTACTGCGGTCTTCAAAGTGAGCAGAAAGTTCACGTCACGTGTAGTACCACAAGCCGTTGGTGTAACCACCACTAGCTATATTAATCAGAGTACAACAAAGGATAAACTAGCTAGCGCAGTACACCAAAATAAGGTAGTACAACTCTTGTTTTAGCAAAGTATGATAGTACATATATTTTGAGCACAATCATTTTGTACAGCATCATGAGAAAGGTACTGACTCCTCCAAGCTCCATACCTCCATATATATCAACACACATTGAATTGAAATGTGATCTCAAGAAAATCAATGGCTCTTGGCTTCAGTTGTCAAGGTGAGTATATATAATTAAGTTGTCAGTGATGGTTGGAGAAGGAAGAGGAGAGAAGAAGAAGCAAGACAGGGATGAGGTGGAGCATGAGAGGGGTCAATAACAAATAACAAATACAGGAAGGCGAAGACGAAGGCGAAGGCATTGGAGAGACAGGAGCTCAAGAATTGTTATTGCCCTTTTCATGCACTGCCTCTTCCCTGGCTTCTCTCCCCCCTTTTGCCTCCTCTTCTTTCTCTCCCCTTCGAAACGCCATGTGGGCCCCATGCACGCTCTTGTGGGTCCCGCATGACGGCCTCCTCGGTTAAGTACGCATTGGTAGTATGGTTAGCACTGCTATTTTTCTATTTGCTTTGACCAGGTAATTCTACCACTAGTACTACTCAGTTTATGCAAAAAATATTGCGTTATTTATGGGGTTTGCTAGAGGTCTAAGTTATGATAAAAAGTTGTTCCATTTTTAACTTTTCTATTTGATATTGTAACAAATAAATAGTCATGAACATTAATTAATAATACATTACATACATATATTCAATTTCAAAAGATATGACAGTTACGAGGGAAGATTTGGCTATCTTATTCATGTCAATTTTGTTCTCCTGAAACCAGTCAGAATGTTAAGTTACAGTTACATCTCATGAAGTAGTAGTTTGATTACTATTGTTGTACTGAGGGCTGGCTGACATCAATTTTCTCTCGAGATTTACTAAATGCTTGGATTCATTAAAATGAAAATACTTATTTGATTACTAAATACAGCTAATCAGAATTTTCAGCATAAGAAGCTTGCATTGAAATCAAGAAGCATTGAGAGGTTCGGGAGCGCCCGGAACAAAGCTTGGAAGCAATATAGAAAACGATAAGAAGAAAATTTAAAGCCTCTTTTTGAAAAAGAAAAAAAAAGTGCATTGTTCGGATATCTTTTACAGAAGGAGACCCGAGAAGCTTGTAATTTTTGTGCGGGATTCTAATTGATAGACTCATATTATTTTTGTACGCACCTATTAAAGCATAAGAATGCATTCTCATATTCGATATTGTTTGCTGTAAAGGTGACAAAATTACATTGTACTTAGAAAGTAGAAAGTATGCAGCAATTAACAGGAATATAACACTTTACTGATAAACCTGGGAATCTTGATTTGATGGAAAGGTACGTTCATGATTTCATCGGTCAGGGGCGAGCTTCCATCAAGCGCGTTGCCGTAGTTTGGATTGTACCCCCGGTAGGCCTGTCCAAATGGCCTGAGGTCGTACCTCGGGTTGTCTGGGTCATAGGCCTGGTTTGAGTAGCCAGTGGTGGTCCTTTGCCCTACCGATTGACCTGAGTTTGTCTTGACGGTGTTGTTTGTTTGTTCATCTGTTTGGTTTCCTCCGTCAAGGTTTAGATCCGGTTGAGTTGGTGTGTCATTCGTTATCCAAGTGCATAACTTACTGGATTGGATGGGGGCATTTGGATTGTGCCTATCATCGACACGATCATGCTGCTACCGTGGAGGCATTGTTAGCTCTTCCTCGGGGATCAAGGCCGCCTTTATGTCCTAAAAAGCTTTTTTAATTTGTTCCTCCAAGACTGCCACGATCATAGCCCTCATTTGTGCTTGTTAGTCTTCTTCCCTATGAGAATTTGGACTACTCAATCTATCTGGCGATTCGTTGCCTTCCATCATCGTTTAAAACCGATCGGAGTGGGCCCCACGGTAGGTGTCAACTGTTAACGCATGAAATCAACTTACGTGATTGAGTCTGTAAGATTAGACTATGTCGTAGAGGGCTCGTCCATCAACTTTGATGACAGAAGTTGGTCTTCACGTCTAGGTATAGTTGAGTCTGCTTGACTTCGCCTGAGACCATAGAAAAAAGAATCAAATTGACGATGGTGAGTTGTCCACCAACGCCCCTCCGATGCTTTAGTCAAATCCTTAATAATAGATCGTAAGCAAAAAGTAATTAGGCTAGGATTTTTAGAAGAAGATGGCCATTAACCCAGGTCGCCAGTTGCAAGCCTAGGTCAAAGTCTGATCTCTTGAACTTGTTAGTCCATTCTTACCTTATGTAGGAGAAGTATTTATACCGATTGCCTAGCGCAGATCAGTCTTTACACGTGTCACCATCCCGACAGCCAAGGTTGTTGCGTGTATACTTGGCCCTTGATGTAGTTACTTGGCTTGTAAGGTATTTAATTGGGCGCAAGTGTTACCATGTGGCAGTACCTCATTGGCATAGGATGGTACAATCGACGTATGTGTAGATTGACCAGTTATGAAAGTCGGCAGTTAGAGAGATTGGTTATCCGAATGATATCTCCTAACATGGTATGTTGAGGATAAAATATGATTCGAATCAATTATATCTAGTTAGGGCGAACCGCCATAAGAACTGGGCCAGATTAAGATAGGCATAAAAACCGATCTGGTGAGACCAATTATCATGAACCCATATCGCTATACTTGGGCTTGGGGATCAGGTCCATAGGTTGTGACCATATTGCAAGCTGAGTGCGGATTTCCCACACTTTAAGGGTTAAAGTGCGTACGTGGTTGACCGAGTTAACATTTCGTCGTGAAGAGGTCTAACCAACCCAATTGTAAAATTTGTGTTGTATGCATAACAATTTGTAAATTTGTGGAAATAGTTGAGCAACCATATTCACTCTTCCCCCTCCAGGCTTTCATCTCAGATCCTGACATTTATGTGCTGCTGTTGGTACCCCCAAAAAGATTTTTTATTAATCCCTGTATAATCCCTGTATGAAAATCGGCACGAACCCAATCTCACGCCAAAGTAAGCGAACTCAAGGCCGAAGGGGATCTCTCTGCTCTCACAAGCGCTCGGCTACTACAAATATCGTCACATAAAGGTCGACCTCTCGCTTGCATAGACCGATCAGCATAAGAATACCGACCAACGCACCCCGGCCGGCCATTTACGGTGTTCGCCCTTTCATCGTCGTTTGCTACAGCACTACACCGCTATACAGCCTCTGATGATCGGCATGAATCGGTGCTACAAGATTCTACGACGCCGAAGGGGTTTAAGTATGATAAAAAATTATTATATTTTGCTTAATTTTTTTATAGTTGTTAGTAGTTTTCTTTAATGCTGGAGTTAGATCGAAAGGGATTTAAGTATGATAAAAAATATATTTGTGCCCTAATATGCATATGATAGGTCACTTGTATACACTTTAAAACTTCATCATCAATTTCTCCCTACTCTTATGAATTTCATTTGATTACATGATATGTTATACCCAAATCTAGATTGTCGTAGTATGTATCTTATACCATATACTATAAGCCTATTGGAATGACTCTCCATAGGATGAATCTCTGCGAGATCAATCAAGACATGATACATGTAAACCAATTCTTTCCCAAGTTTGGTCTCAAGGATCGTCACCCTTGGACCACCACCAATCACAATCCAGTGGAGGAAGATCACGAGCCCCCTCTCACTAAAACATGTATCCCAATATTAATATTTCAATGGTGTCTTGAAGGACTCGCTCGACATTCAACACTATGGCGTCATAATGATGTATAAAATTTGATACTAATATGAAACTGGTAGATCCTGACCTGAGACTTTTCATGAAGTTCTTGTCCTTGTATTTCTTAAACTTATAAACATGTAGTTGGAATCATGTTCCGGCAGCAATTCTCAGGAATTAGTATATTTTCCTAGATATCAAGCATCATGTAATATCTCAATCATATATTGGGTCCATAGTCATATCAACATCATACACCATGCATAACTCATATTGAATAGTCTAGATATGCTTCAGGAGCACAAATATCAAGCGAATATGGGTTCATGCCAAGCTCACGTGTCAAGCTACATATACTCATACATGCAATCATTTGGTTAAAAGTATTGGGAAGATATAAAGTGAAACTAGGAGGATTAAAATACAAAGACATTCTGGTCTAGTTCATCTTCCTCATCATATTTGTAACCCAATTTATAAGCAAATTATGTTATGTCGTTACTCATTACTAAACCACTCTAATCCACCAAAATTCTAAGCTAATCTATCTATAACACTTAGTATTTTTCCCGCTAAACCTATTTATCAAGATTTACCCATTATAATTCCCCAAAAAAAATCTCACCATTTAGATTCCATTCATAATCTCAATTTAGTAAACTATTGAGCATATTCAAACATTTGATGGCTCCCCAACCATTAATCAAAAGTAAAAGGTTACATGTAATAGTACTCAATTTCAATATTATGAATCCTCATAAAGTTCTCATGGATTTAATCTAATCTTGTATCCATTCACTAATAAGATCGACTATGCTTTTATTATAATAATTTCATCATAAGTCCCCTATAAGAGATCATGAACTAGCTATGAAACACTTCTTACTATAAAATTTTACAAAATTCATCAATAATGTACCCAATTCACACCCCAAATTGATCGATAACAAATGAAGATCTAATTTAACTCAATTTAGAGATTACAATCATTAAGTCCAAGATCATAGTCGAACTCTAACCATTAAAGAAAATCTGATCAATATCCATCAATTATAGGAATATGTTTCTAATTTACTCAACATAGCCATTACATATCCTCAAAGCAAATCTTTAACTTTATATGGTTATTATCTCACAAAATCAAGTCTCCAATACATACCCTCAAGATTATGCAAATATCATCCACGGCGATTCTGGTTCTTGGACACCATGCATATTAACAAGCGGGAAAATCACTCTGGATTGATAATCAAGATAGTCAATGCTCTTGGCGATGATCCATTTCAATAGTTTTCAACATAATGATTCATAATCAATCCATCATAATTTATTATCAATTCCTAAGCTTAGAACTAGAAAATGTGATGACAAAAGATCAATAATTCACGCAAGTGTAAGGTTCCATGTAAGCACAAAACTCTAACAAAACAAGTATCAATTAGCTAGAAAGTTGACATTCAAGACATATTGACTCATTCTCTTGGTGAATAAGAACTCACTCTCCATAAGTTTATGCATATTTTGAACCCTCATAAAGTTCTCATGGATTTAATCTAATCTTGTATCCATTCACTAATAAGATCGACTATGCTTTTATTATAATAATTTCATCATAAGTCCCTATAAGAGATCATGAACTAGCTATGAAACACTTCTTACTATAAAATTTTACAAAATTCATCAATAATGTACCCAATTCACACCCCAAATTGATCGATAACAAATGAAGATCTAATTTAACTCAATTTAGAGATTACAATCATTAAGTCCAAGATCATAGTCGAACTCTAACCATTAAAGAAAATCTGATCAATATCCATCAATTATAGGAATATGTTTCTAATTTACTCAACATAGCCATTACATATCCTCAAAGCAAATCTTTAACTTTATATGGTTATTATCTCACAAAATCAAGTCTCCAATACATACCCTCAAGATTATGCAAATATCATCCACGACGATTCCTGGTTCTTGGACACCATGCATATTAACAAGCAGGAAAATCACTCTCGGGATTGATAATCAAGATAGTCAATGCTACTGGCGATGATCCATTTCAATAGTTTTCAACATAATGATTCATAATCAATCCATCATAATTTATTATCAATTCCTAAGCTTAGAACTAGAAAATGTGATGACAAAAAGATCAATAATTCCTGCAAGTGTAAGGTTCCATGTAAGCACAAAAACTCTAACAAAACAAGTATCAATTAGCTAGAAAGTTGACATTCAAGACATATTGACTCATTCTCTTCGGGTGAATAAGAACTCACTCTCCATAAGTTTGTACGCATATTTTGAACCCTCCTGTATATGCTGTATATGTTGACAATCAAATGCACATGCATCACTAGATGGATTTACTATACATGCATATCTACATCTAGATAAACTTAAAAACATTCCTCTCACATGTCCTAACGGTGCTACGACACTAGCCTAACTGGAGGTAACTAAAAAGTTTTCAAGCTTACTAATATCCTGATTGGCTAGCACATAAAGAACATCCAAGTTCAGTCGCATGAACTAGCTGGAGCTAAATGGTTTGATTTAAATGATCCAGTTGGCCGAAATAACTTTGAAAAGATATAATAATAAACTTTGTGGATGATTACTTCTTTGAAAATGATTGATTAAAGAGTTTTTGTTAACATTAAATTTCTTGCTTTTTTTTCGGAAATACTTTTGTTATGGTCATAACCACTAATCAGTGATTAAAGAGAAAAGCCGAACACTGATCCGGACGAAAGCTTGCTTACCAATGAGGACCGACAAGGACCTCCACACTCAGCCCACCGGCCGGCCTGCATGTACCGACCCAGTCCCGGCCCATCAGGCGACTATCGCCATGACCGACGCGAAAGGCGGTGCGAGTGGCCGCCGGCGATTCTCTCGGCGGCGGAAGGCGGTCGCGGTCGTCCCTCCGACCCGCCGCCCGTTGCAATCCCTTCCTACGAGTTGCCGACCCCTCCAAACAATGTGGAGCGAACCCAGGCCTACCCTTCTCGGCCACTCGTCCTCTAGAGCGACGCATGAGGCACTCCCAATCGTCGTCCTCAGCAAATCATCCCGAGGGACGCCCTAAAGAGCCGCATGAGTCGGCCATCCAGCCACACCTCCCCCCTTCTCTCACCCTGTGTGATTCCCCACTCAAGCAGCGGCCACACGGTGCACCGAGCCCATCGACATCACATTAAATGCACCGACAACCCTTAATTCCCCATCTCGGCGGTATTTAAGACACCTCGGACTCATGCGGCTCTGGCGTAATCCCATCCCATTAATGGCGAATAGACCACACCAGCCCTCAGATTACGCCCAATTTGACACCTGTAAAGACCAGCCACTCTAGCAGGCGGAGGGATGTTCAGCCAATCCTCGGCGCTGCGTGGAGGGGGGGAGCTGACTCACCGGTGGTTCCCAAACTAGTGATAGGGCGGAAATACCCCTTAACCCTACCTATAAAAGCGTGAGCGACTAACAAGGTAAGCAATCTTCTCCAAGTGAATTCCGCTCCACCAGTTATCACACATTACTAACTTGACCGTCGGAGGAACCACCGGAGATCCCAACTCCGCCTCTTCCGAGTCCTTCTTCTTTGTTGTGGCGAACCCTTTGATCGAGTCGCCGGCTGGCTTTAGGAGAGAAAGCGGACTCGCTCTCTTTAAAACTAAACTCATCGAGAGGTTAGTGGCTGTGATTATATACATCAGCGGTTTGGCCCGTGGGGCCTCCTTTCTTCTTCTTGCGGCTATGTCGGTGGCGATGATCTTTCCGGGTCGGAGGACCTACATGCGGGCTATGTCACCCAGGCCCAACTCCAGGAATCCACCGAGAAGATCACCCTAGCCATGCAAGCCACCATGCATGCCCGGTTCCAAGCTTTTGCAAGCCGACCTCTTCACTCGCCTCCCGCCTTAGCGGCAAAGCGCCATCGGCAACGGCGGGCGGCCTTCCGCCGGCCGCCACTCCACCGCTTCAGGCAACCACCATTGCGCCCGGCCGAGTCCCACTCCGGAGACTCCCCACCTTGACAAGTCACGGAGGAATCACCAGGAGCGCGCCACCTCACCTCTACAGCGCCAGCCAGCTCATGGCGCCAGCTCTAGGCGCCGCCTCCCCGCATTCGACCTCACCGATGAAAGCCCTTCTCCCAGCCAAGGCGGTGGGCGCTGCAAGCCGCGACCCGGACCTGCGCACGCGCCCGCAACACCATTCCGGCCGCCCACCGGCGCGCGAGGCGACTACAATCAAGTGTACCCGGCCGATTAAGCGCCCGGAGAACACCCCTTCACCGACTCCATCATGAAAGCACCGGCCGAGAAATTCAAGATGCCGACAATGGACAAGTACGGGGGTGATAGAGACCCAGCCGAGCACGTGCAAGACTACCACAACACCATGATCATGATCACGGCGACTATCATGTTGCTTCGGTTACCTTGGCGAGAGCGCCAAGCTTTGGTGGAACTCATTGGAGAAGAGGTCCATTGGTAGCTTCGAAGAGCTAAGCCGGCAGTTCATCCACCACTTCTTGGCCAACGCCAAGCCTAAATTGCCCTCCAGTGTGCTCATTCAAACCAAGCAGGAGCCGGGCGAGAGCCTCAGAGCCTACATCAAGAGGTTTCAGGCGAAGAGGCTAGAAGTCGAAGACCAAGGGAGCAAAGTAGCTATGGCAGCCCTGGTAGCGGGGCTGCGACCCGGCGACCTGTCCAAAGCCCTCAACAAGAAGCCCATCAGGAGCTACGAGCACTTGATGTCCAAAGCCCATGCTTACATGAACATGGAAGAAGCGGAAGCTTACAAGATCGCCACAGCAGCCGAGTCCAGCAGGACAGCCACGACTACCCCGGCACGTCCCCCACCAACAACACCAGTACCTCATCCTCCTCAGCCGACCACCTATGCCGCTCCAGCAACCCATCCCGCTAGGTCGGTTCCAGACCCGCCTCGGAGGGCAGAGCCGAGGCACATCCCAAGGAATCCTCCTCCCAAGAACAACCGCAGTGGTCGGTTCGACAGGAGGGAGGATAGAAGCGAATACTCCCCGGTGTTCACGGTCCTCAACACCTCCCTTTGGGGCCTGGACAAGGCCAGAGAGAAGAGCTCCTCCACAAGCCCCGCCGCCCGATGAGGCGGGGCAGAGCAAGAGAGACTCATGGCGATCTGCCGATACCACGGGACCACGGCCACGACACGAGAGTGCCGTGTTCTCGAAGGACATTGAAGACCTCATCCAAAGAGGCTTCTTGAAGAATTTGATCTACCGAGAGCAACAAGCCAAAAGAGACGACCGCCGGCCTCGCTCTCGGTCCCCAGACCTCGCCCGACCGGGCCTTGAGGGAAGCCGGCCAAGGAGTCGGGGAGTCATCAACACCATCGGCGGGGTCCGACCTTAGGAGGAGTCCAACAACGCCGAAAGAGGTATGCCAAGCATGCCCTACGGGTGAACATTTGTGACAAGCGGAAGGCCGATGTATCCATCTCTTTGTGAGCCGACTTGGATGGCGTTGAGGCGCCTCATGGCGACCCATCGTCATATCGGCCGATATCTACGGCTTTAAAGTGAAGAGGATCATGATCGACACGGGAGCTCTGTCGACATATTGTTTTGGGCGTTCAACCGTATGGGTATTGATAAGTCAAGCTCCGGCCGTCTTTAGGTCACGATTGGTTTCACGGGGCATTCTCGGCTTCGAGAGGGCAAATCACCCTTCCACGGCGTTGGGCACCTCGTGCCAATCGGCCGTGGGCGTCCGGTTTGTAGTAATGGACATCAAGTCGGCACATAATGTCATCTTGGGCGAGCGTCCCTCCCGACTGCGGGCCATCCCATCCACCTATCATCAAATGATCAAATTCCGGCATCGGAGGAGTGGGATAGTCGGGGCGACGGAAAAACCCGAGCTTGCTCGCCCTCTCCACCAAGGAAAGGAGTCGCGACCGCCATGCCCATCGAGAAGGCGGTCCGCCCGGCTTCGGAGAGAGGCGAAGGGCGACTCGATTGAGGACCTCCATGAGATTCCCATCGACCACGAGGCGAGAGGACACTCAGATCGGATCCACCTCTCTGAGCCATTAAGAGGTCGCGATAACTACTTTTCTTTATCTAACCTCGATGTGTTTGCTTGGAGTCGGAAGACATGCGGGTATTTCGCGGCGTCATTTGCCATGAGCTCTCTGTCGACCGACACGCCAAACCGGTTCGACGTAAGAAGAGGCACTGGGGCCCGGCGGCAAAAGCGGCCAGCGGAGGAAGTCGGCGGCTCACGAGCGGACTTCATTCGGAGGTCCAATACCGAGTGGTTGTCCAACGTCGTCCTAGTGAAGAAGTCTAGCGGCAAATGGAGGGCGTCGTCGACTTTACCGACCTCAACAAAGCATGCCCCAGGACGGCTACCCCTCCCCGCATTGATCAATTGGTGGGCGAAAGTGCGGGACATCGGTTGCTAAGTTTCTTGGATGCTTTTTCGTGTTACAACCAGATCCGCATGGCGAGGCATGATCGGGAGAAGGCGTCCTTCATCACCGGCCGAGGCACCTTTTGCTACAAAGTGATGCCCTTTGGTCTCAAGAATCTTGCGACCTACCGAGGCTGGTCAACAAGATCTTCAAGGCCCGGCTTCGGCGCAATGTGGAAGCCTATGTGGGCGACATCTTGGTGAAGTCGAGATTGGCGGCCGCCCATATCACCGACACGAAGGAGACCTTCACCACCCTCCGGCTACCGCGATGAAGCTCAACCCGACCAAATGTGCTTTTGGAGTGCGGTCGGGAAAATTTCGGATTTATGATCACCCGAGAGAGGATTGAGATCAACCCGGAGAAGATAGAAGCCATCGGCGACTTCGAGCAGCGCACCATGAAGGACATTGAAGCTCAATGGGAAGATAGCGCCTTGGAAACTTCATCAGTCGTGAGAGAAGCCTCCCTTTCTTCAAAGTTCTCGGAGGGGCCAAAGATCCCAAGAAGAAGTTGGAATGGACCAGAAGAATCTTTGCGCCTTGAGAGAACTCAAAGCATATCGAGCACCAAACCACTCTGAGCCAACGGTAGAAGGGGAGACCCTATACCTATACGGCGTCTGGCGGCGGTGAGCTCGGCGTTAGTTAGAAGAAGACCACATCCGAAGCCGGTCTACTATGTCGGTCGGATCTTGAGAGCGGGGAGTTGAACTACCCTTAATCGAAAAGCGGCCTTCGCGACTCATCACTACGGCTCGCCGATTCGTCCGTACTTCCAAGCGCACCCTATTATCGTGCGGACAAGCCTTCCGATGAAGAAATCACAGGAAGTCCCACCACATCGGGAAGGATGGTGGCGTGGTCGTCGAACTTCAGCGAATATGATGTTGATTCAAGCCGGGACCACCATAAAAGCATAGCGTTGGCCGACTTCCTCATAGAGTCCACCTCGCCCGGATGGCGAAGCGAGATGACCTAGCTACTCTGCTCAACCCATACCCCCAAGCTGGCGAGGCGGCATGGCCTTCCCCGTGTCCCGAACACGGAGCCGACTCCCACGAAGTAAGCTTCTTGGTGGGAGTTGAAGGTGGGCGGGTCCTCAAGTGAGGCGGAGGCGGGGAGGCGGGCGGCGTCGTCTGCCAGCGGCCGAGATGGGCGATCCATCGCCTTCAAGTTCCCGCCTCGAACAATGAGGCCGAATCTGAAAGCCCTCATAGGCGGCTGCGGGCGCCCTAGCGACCAAAGCGAGAGTCTAATTGTGCGGCCGACTCTCGGTTGGTCGTTCATCGAGTTAACGGCAAGTGCTGCAAAAGATAAAAGGATGGCTCAATACACGAAGATTGTCAAGGACTGCTCCCCGCCGCCAACTTCAAGATCATCCAAGTCCCTGGCGCATAGCGCTTCGGCGGATGCCTTGTCAAAGCTAGCATCGACCGGTTCCTTGAGTAGCTCGGACCCATCTTCGCCGACACACTTCCCCATTCAGCGTCGCGGAAGTCCCTTCGAGATGTCATGCAGACCGACCCTTGGTGATCTGTTAGGCGGACCCTTTCATCAATTCTTGGCGTAGGCTCCTTACCCACCGACCCAGAGGCGAAGAGTTTGCAGAGGGCCGCTACCTCATGATTGACGGCCAGCTCTATCGGTCGTCCTACCTAAGCGGCGAGGGTGGGGCCCTATCTCCGGTGCCTCCGGCTGCGAAGCCGATTATGTTCTAAGGAAATCCACGAGGGCACTGCGGAAACCACCGGGGGCAAGAACTCTTGCCCAGAAGATTATACGCCAAGGATATTACTGGCCGACCATCGTAGCCGACTCCCGGCGGCTCGTCTCCAAATGCAAAAAATGTCAATTCTTCGCAGAGATTCCTAGAGCCGCCGCCACAGAACTCACTTCTATCTTCATAACTCCCTTTAAGCCCAATGGGAATTTGGATATCTTGGGGCGCTTCCCATTGCCTCAGGGCAGCGTAAATTCTTGATAGTCGCCATCGACTACTTCACCAAATGGATCGAGGCCGAGCCTTTGGCGAAGATTGGGGAGACCAACATCACCAGCTTCGCTTGGAAGTCGATCGTATGTCGTTTTGGCGTCCCCCGCTCATTCATCACCGACAAGCGGCACCCGATTGTGAGGAGGATTCCAAGATTTTTGTGAAGAATGGAAGATCAAGCTCAAGTTCGCTCCGGTAGCCCACCCCAAGTGCAACGGGCTGGCAGAAGCTGCCAATAAATGCATCCTCCAAGCTTTGAGGAAGAAGGTCGACCAAGCACTTTCGGCAATTGGGTTGAAGAAGCGCCGAGCATCTTATGGTGCGTCTGGGGCGACCCACAAGAATTCAACGGAAACCCCATTCATGCCGACTTATGGAGCGGCGGTGGTCCCAGTTGAAGTCGGCATGCCCACCATCCGGCTCCAACACTTTGATGAAGAAACAAACTCCGAGGGACGTCGAGGACAGCTGGACTTGATGGAGGAGGTCCGGACAACCGCTCTACACCGACAAGTCGTCAATCAACAGCGGATCGCCCGACATTACAACGGCAAAGTCCGCCGAGGAGATTCCAAGTGGGCGACCTAGTCTTTGAGGCTGACCCTTCTGTGGGTCGAGTCAAGGAACCCTTCTCACCTAGTTGAGACAGGCGACCCAACTTACCTAGTCAAGCGAACCTACCACTCCCACTAAGTCGAGTTGAGGCTTTCCCTCTCGGTTAGGGCGAGTCAAGGAACCCTTCTCACCTAGTTGAGACAGGCGACCCAACTTACCTAGTCAAGTTTAACCTACCACTCCCACTAAGTCGAGTTGAGGCTTTCCCTCTCGGTTAGGGCGAGTCAAGGAACCCTTCTCACCTAGTTGAGACAGGCGACCCAACTTACCTAGTCAAGCGAACCTACCACTCCCACTAAGTCGAAGTTGAGGCTTTCCCTCTCGGTTAGGGCGAGTCAAGGAACCCTTCTCACCTAGTTGAGACAGGCGACCCAACTTACCTAGTCAAGTTTAACCTACCACTCCCACTAAGTCGAGTTGAGGCTTTCCCTCTCGGTTAGGGCGAGTCAAGGAACCCTTCTCACCTAGTTGAGACAGGCGACCCAACTTACCTAGTCAAGCGAACCTACCACTCCCACTAAGTCGAAGTTGAGGCTTTCCCTCTCGGTTAGGGCGAGTCAAGGAACCCTTCTGCGCCCGCGTCGAGTCAAGGAACCCTTCTGCGCCCGCGTCGAGTCAAGGAACCCTTCTCACCTAGTTGAGACAGGCGACCCAACTTACCTAGTCAGCGAACCTACCACTCCCACTAAGTCGAGTTGAGGCTTTCCCTCTCGGTTAGGACGAGTCAAGGAACCCCTCACCTAGTCGCGACAGGTGATTCCCACTCGCTCAATTAAGTAACCACACCCTACTCGCCAAGTCAAAACGGGTTGCCCAACCACGTCAAGTCGAGTCAAGGAGCATACCGCTGCCAAGTCGTTAGCCCATGTGATCCGGACATTAAGACCTGAAGCCACGTAAGTCCTAGGCCCGACCTCTGTGATGCGTCCTCTCTGGTCGCCGCTCCCGTGAGCGGCTCGGGCTTGCTCTTTGCCTCAAAGCGAGATCGGCTCTGCCGAACATTAAGACCTAGGCGCCACGTGAAGTCCTAGGCGCCCGACCTCTGTGATTAGTCCTCTGGTCGCCCGGCTCCCGTGAGCCGGCTCGGGCTTGCTCTTTGCCTCAAAGCGGAGATCGGCTCTGCCGAACATTAAGACCTAGAAGCCACGTAAGTCCTAGGCCCGACCTCTGTGATGCGTCCTCTGGTCGCCCGGCTCCCGTGAGCCGGCTCGGGCTTGCTCTTTGCCTCAAAGCAGAGATCGGCTCTGCCGAACATTAAGACCTAGAAGCCACGTAAGTCCTAGGCCCGACCTCTGTGATTAGTCCTCTGGTCGCCCGGCTCCCGTGAGCGGCTCGGGCTTGCTCTTTGCCTCAAAAGCAGTCGGCTCTGCCGAACATTAAGACCTAGGCGCCACGTAAGTCCTAGGCCCGACCTCTGTGATTAGTCCTCTGGTCGCCCGGCTCCCGTGAGCCGGCTCGGGCTTGCTCTTTGCCTCAAAAGCAGTCGGCTCGCGAACATTAAGACCTAGAAGCCACGTAAGTCCTAGGCGCCCGACCTCTGTGATCGTCCTCTACGAAGATCTCGCCACTATAAGGGCCGACCCGGTTAGCTCCGCACCACGAGAATTAACCTTGACAAAGGCGGCGGATGAAGGCGGCCCCGTGCCTGGCCCGGTGGTCGATGGCGGGCCCGAGCGACCACCGCAGCGATTGGGCCAATTAAGTAAGCCCCACGGGGCCGACCGTTCGGTCTACTTATGTTCATTGTAAGCCCCGAGGGGCCGACCGTTCGGTCTACTTATGTTCATTGTAAGCCCCACGGGGCCGACCGTTCCGGTCTACTTATGTTCATTGTAAGCCCCACGGGGCCGACCGTTCGGTCTACTTATGTTCATTGTAAGCCCCACGGGGGCGACCCGTTCGGTCTACTTATGTTCATTGTAAGCCCCACAGGGGCTGACTTGTTTTCGATCCACTTACCATGTTTATTATGAGCCTCACAAGGGGCGACAAGCTTTCAACCACAAAAAAAAAAAATAAGGAGACATAAATGAATCGAATAAACAACCATCCATGGAATGCGACCTTTCATTAATATTCCAAGCAAAGCTTTACAATAAAGCTGCGTCAGAAATACCAAAATAAAAGAAAAATTAAAACTACAAGCCTAGATATACATCCTAACGATCATTTATGCGCCTCGGTGTCTTCGCCTTTCCCGTCGCGTCCTCTGCTCACCTCGGCGTCTAAGCCGAGTGAAGTACTACCAAAGGATTTTGGGTGCGGACCCCATGGCTCCATATCAGCACAATAAATCAGAATCCATGGATGTAAACAAAACGGCCTTTCTTCGGAGATACACTTGACACACCCATCTCTTCTTGAAATAGATCGACGCGATCACGAACCGTGCCCCAATTCTTTGGATGCGAGCGAGGGTTTTCCCCTTCGCCATGAGATGGCCGGAACTACGCCCGGCTCTCGTGAGAAAACCCGAAAATGGTGGGCTCGGGGGAGAGAATCCACTCCCACGCCCCAACCATCTCTCAGCAAAACTCACCGGCGCTTCCCCAATCTGAAACCTTAGAGATGAGTAAGGACAAGTGGCCACCAGCCTAACGAGAGCACGATAAGAGATGGCCTCCTCCCCTATTTATAATAGAGCCCATAAATGCTAAGCCCCTCGCGATCAGCGGAAGAAATTAAAGAGTGTGGAACTTCGAGTCACCGGAAACGAATCGTCATCTCGAAAAACACCGGCGCTGTCTTAAATGAAACCAACCGCCCATCCGGAAGCCAAAGAGTCGGCGACCAATTGGCGGCCCGACCTTTTATGCTCAAATCGAGGAGCGAATAGTAGCCCCTCCACGGCCGACCGCGACCCTAGCACCCGATGGCCGGCCGACTCATTCACGGTCGACCACGAATCGAGCGAAATTGCGGTGGTAGAGCCCAGGCGACGACCAGCGGTCTCGACCCATTTGCCATGTCGTCTGAAACATGGATGGCGGCGGTCCGGCCAAAGTCGCTATAATCACAGCTTGAGGAAGGGCATCACAAAAGAAAGAGTTCGGCGCAGAGAGATGCAAACCAAATTTTCATTCACCAGTAAAATATACATACAAATACAAGGACTTTCCAACTAACAACAAAGCAAGAAATGAACAAAGTGCCCAGAGCAGCCTAATCTCCTCCCTCGCCGCCGTCTCCCTCCTCTCCATCGTCATCCTCGTCCTCCTCGTCGTCCTCATCCTCCTCAGGGTCGTCCTCGGCGCTAAGCTGTACTCCTGCTCCCCTGGCTTCTAGGCCTTGGAGAACGCGCAGAGAACCCTCCACTCTGGGGGGATACGTGAGCCTCAACGTCGAGAGAACCTCCGAAGGAAGTTGGGCTTTCAAATAATCATAGCCCGCCTTGATAGCTAGGGACAGCTCCACTTTCCCCATAGGTCCCTGCCTGTACTCTTCAATGACCTCCTTCTTGCCCTCCTCCGGCGTTGCGGACTTGAGCGAGCCTCGATCAATTTGGCGTCGTCCTGGCAGTCGATGGGCGCCCGACTCATCGAGGCGACCCGCAAGTTCCGGCTCTCAACTCTCGGCCCCGGCTAAGCCCTCCGGCCTCTCAATCTGTGCCTTCCACTCCTCGATCTCCCTCTGGGCCTTCAACCGTCCTCCTCAGCGGGCGACCTCCCCTTCGGCTTATCAACAACGACCTTTGCTCACGAATGGCGAGTTTGAAGATCGTGATCGTGGAGTGCTTGGCCTCCAACTCAGCAGCCATTTGGCCCGACTTGACTTCTCGCCTCAAGGCGGTCGCCCTCTTCTCCGCCTCCTCCGGCTCCTCTTTTCGCGACCAACCTCTCCGCCAAGTCGTTCCACGGCCTTCATGGCGCAAGATAGCCGGCCGTAAAGCTCCTCCCTACCAAGGCCCTCGAGTGTGGTAACTCAAGAGGGCTTCTTGGGGCCCGGTGGCGTCTCCTCCGGGAGATCCTTGTCGGTGGGGAGAGTGAATTGCTCAGAGGCGGTATCCCCACCACGAGAGGAGCACCGTGCCCTCTCTAAGGAGGGAATGCTCGAGGATGAATCATGGCACGGGAAGGCTCCCCCCTTGCAGTACCCCTCCCACGAGGTTGCCAATGAGTGGGATGTGACTCTCTCCACCTCAGCGACCCACCTCGGCAATCGATGGCGGAAGGAAGCTCTATGCCCAGTCCTTGGCGGGCTCGCGAGGCCCGACTCGGAGCCGATTCTTAAAGCAGTGCCTCCTTCCACGACCTCGGTAGGCTCCTCGAGGCGTCTCCATCATTTGGTGGTAGGAGCCCCTCGGTCGCCCTTGGCGACCCGCGCCCAGGCCCGACTAGGAGCCTCGCCGACACGGGGATGGGACCCCCCTCGGCCTTAACCTCGCCGGGCGAGGCGAGGGAGGACTTGCGGGGCGACTCTCCCCAGCGGTCGGGAATTCCCGGTGGCGTCCTCGGCACGCTCGGAGACCACCCTCGGCCGCCTCCCCAAGGTCGGCCCCACCAACTCGCCGTCGTCTTCTTCTTCTTCTTCTTGGTCGGTCGGCCGGATGGAGGAAGAGGCCTCTTCACTGCAGCCTAGCCGCCATTTCTTCAAACTTCTCCTCCACCTGCTGCGCCTCCGCAGCCGACAACCCTCCCGACTTTCTTACGGAGTCGCGATTCAGCGGCCACAGTGGGGCTAGAACCCCCACTCTTGGGATCCTCGGCTTGTTGTGGAGCGCCTCGGCGACTCCTTCTCCTGTCTCGTCGACCCGGTCGGTCGAGCGAAGGATAGCCCGCTACCCTCGGCGTTATCAAACAAATTATAGCCCTTCGCGACCACGAATAATGGCGGAACTTGTCGGTCGCCTCTCGTCCGAGAGAGGAAGATTCTTCGAGCCGTCTTTGTTAATCTCCGGCCATGAGCGGCAAGCCAATTCGGCGTCGGCCAAAAACCGGGCGAATCTGTTCTTCCGGTCCTTATTGATGCGGAATGTCGACGAACCGACCACCCACATACGAAGAAGAAATGCGTCCTTCTTTGTCGCCCTCACCGTGGCGAGGTTGCTTAGAAAAGTTGAAGAGTCGGCACCACCTTCCGCGGTGACAAATCACCAAACGCCATTATCGTGGCGATGGCGTTAGGGGCAAAGCGCATCGGAGACACCCCGAGCCGTTCGCATAGCCTCTTCACCCGAGCGCCCGGCGCAACCCATTGTCCAAGTCGCCATATACTGCGGTAGTTTATCCGCGCCATGATCGACAATGGCTGTCTTTCTCTGGAAGAAGCTGTGAACCCGGGAAGATCGTGCGTTCGTGGATCCCCTCGAGTCCTCTTCTCTGCCGATTGCCAAGATTTGAGCTTGGCGATCACAATCAACGAGGCGGGGTAAAGCGACCATGGCGAAAATTTGCTTTTGAGAAAGAAGAAGAGGATAGGTCTTTAGAAAGTGCAAAAATCCCCAAATGGAGCAAGGGTATATATAGACACCCGAATACCCGTGTCCGTTCTGGTAGCGAACCCAGCGGTCGAGATTGATGCTCAAGCGAACCGCCACTTGAAAATTGAAAAGCCGCCTTTATGGCCCGTCTCTTCGCTCGAAATTGGCGCCCCGGCGGCTAAAGTACGGCGGCGTCAAGGCTTATCACCTACGATGGCGACCTGTTGCCCAAAAACTAAGCCCGTCTTTTGTGCGGACCGACTCCTCCGGCCGGCCCAATGAACCAACGAACAAGAACAAGTGACCCCAAAGGCCGACTCAACTAACGAGAGGCCATCACAGGCGGCAGCCCAATGGAAGACCATCGGCCGGTCGGTTCACCAAATAACCTCGGCAATAAAAGCGGCGCCAAAACACAACTCTGAAAACACTCTTATTGCATTCATTCATTTGACAAGTACTAAATACACGCCGATTACATTACAAGCGAGTGCTTAAATCCTAAACTACGGACCGGTCGGCATCACTCGAGCCGCTTGATGATCCGTCCTCCTCTCCCTCCTCGGCGTCGGTATCGCTGAAGTAGCACCATCCGCCAAATCTCGAAGGAGATGCATGCGGCGGCTATACTCGGAGGATATCGAAGCGGCACAGGACCCCACGATACTCGGACGGTAGTTGTTTAACTATGAAGTCACAACCATATACGGGCGAGCAACCTCGACCTTCCCCATCGTGCTTTGTGGTATTCTTCGATGATGGCGGTCGGTTCTGTTCTCGGGGATGGCCCGATGATCGAGCGACTCTAGATGTTTAGCCCTTTCCTCCGCCAGCTTAAGGATTCCTTAAGTCGCGCACACTCCCTCGTCGGTTGCTCACGGGCGACCGACTCCTCATGGCCCGAGCCTTGGCGTCTTGGGCGACCTGCCTCTCAGTAGCGACTGCTTGCGTCGCCGGTCGCTCTCTATAAGCGTCGGACGACCCGGTCGTCCCCGCCCGTCTGAAGGCGTCGTCGAGATCTGCTATATCGACCAACATTCTCTCCTGGGCGCTTTGAGATCACGATGACTTGATCCTTAACCTCCATCTCCGCGCCAATCATCAAGCTCGGCTGCTTAATTGAAAGCTCCTTAATAGCTTCGGTCTAGGTCCTCGTTAGTGACCTCCGTAGCGGATGCTTCTCTCGAAGCCTTTCATAGGCTTGATGGCCTGGCGGTCGTTGGACATTCGTCCTCCACCAAACATCCCTGGTCAAATAACTCCAGCGGGATGATGTGCGAGCCGGCGTCGAGGATCGCCGTCAAAATCTCGATCCAGCGGGCAGGCTGACTGCTCTACAGCCTTTCCTTGTACATAGCTCGACCTTAACACCGGCGGCGAGCATCCGAGTACCATGCCGGCCTATGCCGATGCTCCGCATCCGGCTCCCCATCATAACGGCCGAGGGGAGAGAGAGCCCCCATCATCAGCCTACTCGCTTTGTTCCAATCCTCACCCTCAATCGCGATAGGGGAGGCCACCCGGAGCAAAACCGCTCCACGACCACCCGGTGGTTCTTTTCCCTGCGGTGATGAGCTATCGATGATCGACCCAGCGGCCCGGCTCTCGTCGGCTCCCATGGAATACCGCCCCCGTAGGAGCCTCCCGGCATAGATTCAGAAGCCGCACCAGTACCTTGGGGGCCGACCTCCCCCTCTTCCTCGGTCGATGGTCGGTCGTCCTCCCACTCTTCCGACTCTAGCAACTCCTCTCCTATCGGATGCTCCATACTCTCTCCTGCCCGTCTAGCACCTCGGGGACCATGGCTAGTTTTCTTTTGCCGGGTCCTCCGAAAACCGAGCCCGCCACCCAAGGCGACATTTTCTGGTATACGACCGCTTCCCGCTACAGTCGTCCCCACGTCGGCCCTCTCACCTCCTTCCGGCTGGAAGCGATTTCCCTCCAAGGGCGACTCGCTCCTCGGCCGTTTGGATGGCCGAGCCAACCCCTCTCCGGGTTCCTCCAGGAGCTCCTCATCCGGAGTGGGTCCAGCCCTCCGTGCTCTTCCGACCGTCCCCCCGAAAGTCAAGTTATGAGCCCTCGCCTCATCAGAAGGGCCAGGAGGAGTGGACGAAATCCCATGAAGCCGCAAGACCGACCTGTCGAGCAAAGCGTCCATCGTACGCGGCCCCGTGTAATTAACGATCTGCTCCGGCTGGCCGTGCTCGGCGACAAGGATATAGGCTCTAGGGTTTCTCTCTAATCTCGGCGGGGCGCACACCCTAAGTTGAGTGCGTCCCCGGTGACCGAGCGAACTGTCTTTCCACCCTTTGATCGACTTGGGCGGATCAAGGATAACCTTAATTCTCAGGCATCACGGAGGTAATAGTGGCGTCTTACGGGCTGTGGCGCCGACCAAGTGGCTTCAACGCTCATCGGCGGCGAATCGAGAGCCAGCGGATGGCGGTGAAGCCAACCAATATGGCTATCGAGTTTGGCGTCATTTGCATCGGGGAGACACCTAACTCATCGAACACTTTTCGAAGAAAAGTGCGATTAACCGGAGGCCGCATTCCAAATGTTTGAGATCTGAGGAGCCCTCGCTCGCCGTGGCTATATCTGGGAGATGACTTAGCGGAGCCTCCAACTTATGCGCCTCCGGTATGTCAAAATCCGGCGCAAAGACCTCATTTGCGTCAGGTAACCTTCAGCGGAACTCATCGAGTTGCTTATGGCGGTCGGAATCCATGCGGATCTTTACCACCAGCCGGGAAGATCGCTGAATCGTAGGCGAGGAAGGAAGCGAATGCCTTCCCGGTCACCTCTCTATTTATCACGGTGGGACCCAGCGGCGCTCCCTTCGCGATCAGCGGGGAGGATTCAAACCCCACTCGAGGCAAGCCGGGCTTGATCGAGGGGCCCCACCTCGCCGGCGGCGCCAATGGCCAAGCTGCTTCGGCGGCGTCGGCCCGTCCCATCGATGTGACAATTGAACCCCGCCGAACCCCCTCAGGGCGAGGCGGCTACTCATTTCACTTGGACTCGTTTCCAGCCGACTCCAGCGAAAGGGCCAGCTGTTATGGTCATAACCACTAATCGGTGATTAAAGAAAAAGCCGAACAGTCCGGACAGCTTGCTTACCAATGAGGACCGACAAGGACCTCCACACTCAGCCGTAGGCTGCATGTACCGACCCGGTCCGGCCCATCGGCGACTATCGCCATGACCGGCCAGGCGGTCGCGAGTCGACCCATCGGCAGTTCTCTCTCGGGCGGCGGAAGGCGGTCGCGATGTCCCTCGACAGCCGCGTTGCAATCCCTTCCTCACGAGTTGCCGACCCCTCCAAACAATGTGGGCGAACCGGGCCTACCCTTCTCGGCCACTTTCGTCCTCTAGAAGCGGCGCATGAGGCACTCCCAATCGTCGTCCTCGGCAAATCATCGAGGGGCGCCCTAAAGAGCGCATGAGTGGCCATCCGCCACACCTCCCCTTCTCTCACCTGTGATTCCCCACTCAAGCAGCGGCCACGATGCTCGAGCCCATCGACATCACATTAAATGCGACAACCCCTTAATTCCCCATCTCTCCGGTATTTAAGACACCTCGGACCCATGCGGCTCTGAGCCAATCCCATCCCATTAATGGCGAATAGACCACACCGGCCCTCGGTCGCCCAATTTGACACTGTAAAGACCGGCCACTCTAGCGGTGGAGGATGTTCACCAATCCTCGGCGCTGCGTGGAGGTGACTCACGGTGGTTCCCAAACTAGTGATAGGGCGGAAATACCCCTTAACCCTACCTATAAAGCGTGAGCGACTAACAAGGTAAGCAATCTTCTCCAAGTGAATTCCCGCTCCACAGTTATCACACATTACTAACTTGACCGTCGGAGGAACCACAGGAGATCCCAACTCCGCCTCTTCCGAGGTCCTTCTTCTTTGTTGTGGCGAACCCTTTGGTGAGTCGGCGTCATTTGAGCTTTAGGAGAAAGCGGACTCTGCTCTCTTTAAAACTAAACTCATCGAGGTTAGTGGCTGTGATTATATACATCAACAACTTTTGATGAAGAATCTTGATTTTGGAAAGGAAAAAAATTCAAACAATGAAGTTTTTTTCATAAAAAATTGATCATATTTCTAAATAGAAGAAAAATTCTCTTTTAATTGTCACCAATCGGTTTTAAATAAAATTTCTTTTTACAATTCTTACTTTCTTTGAAAAATATTAATCACCAAGAAAATACTTGTGCTAAAATAAAGGCTGCTACTTTGGAAATTTGAATATGTAATTTGGATAGAAAATAGTATAAAAACTTCATTAAAATTTCATCTTTTATAAAAATAATGCTTTCTACTAACATAAATATCTTGTCAAAAAAAAATCTTTCTAAAAAAAATAACTAAAACAGTATTGCTAAGAATAAAAATAAATTTTTTTATTATATAACATTATATGGTTAGCAAAACAAAACATAGACAGGCCTTAGATTAAGTTCACGAACTCATCTAAACTTCACTCGCAAAAACAGGAACCACGAACTTGTGGTTGTTGCTTAAGGTGAGGGCTAGTGGCTAGACATACTTTCATAGTAGCTTAACTTACTAATCAAGCTTGGGACTAGTTTACACAAGCTTATCTATGTGCTCATTAATTAAGTCCATATATACTTTGCTTGACAAGGACAACAAGAAACTGCTAGGATTGAAATAATTTGGATGCGGAATCAAGGGAGTAAGAACAAACAAAGATATTGCAAAGGTGAACGAGCTTAATATTATACATGCTCAGACTCCTATTCCTATTTTGAAAGCTCCAAAAGTTATGTACAAGATGAGATTCCAGTTATCTAACCTAGGCTCTGATACCAATAAAACCTTGTCACGCCCCGGTTCCAAAATATAATAATTTGGAGCGTGACTTCGGCCGGCAATGCAACTATATGGTCAC
>CM022702.1:76269887-76277387 GCA_012295165.1 Asparagus setaceus
TTTATTACTTTTATTTTATTTTTTATTGAGTCAAGATCAATCTCTTCATCCTTATTTTTTCCCGGGTAATTCTAGAGTAGTGTGTTCATCGTCTACATCGATTGTGATATCATGCTGGTGCTGAATTTCTTGTATTGTTATCTTTCCATGAGCTCATTCATCTTTTATCTTCTCGTCTAACTTCACAAAGAAGTTGAATGTATTTCCGATGTTTAATACAAACTTCTAAAAATACGGACTTTGATTTTTTTTTCCCAATGAGAATAAATATTAATTTCATATATATGAAATTTTTTGTGTTTTTAATTTATTACTTAAATAAGGTTAGGAGTTGCCTCTTTTTTCTATGCAATGAATTCTTCTGCTGTGCATCGAATAAGAGTTTCTGCTGCGTCAATAGTGTTACATTTGCTCTATCTGTGTCATTTTCCACGATGATTTGAATTAAATACTTGCATTTTTTATTGTCAATTTGCTTTAGATTATAATGTTAATATTTAATTTTGATATATTTATTTCATGAAGAAGGGATATTACTTAACATTGGTACTACGTCATCGGCGATTCTACAATATTTATCATTTAGACACTCATTATTAGCATCTCTGTCCACCTTCTTGTTGTAGCCTTTACAAACGTAGAACCATGGCTCCACTCTATTATAAATGGTAGTTATTTTTTCCTTAAAAGGGCAATAGCGTGTCTATATATTGGTAAATTATTATTAGGTTTAATTGTATGAATTTTAGAATAGGTTTTCTAAGATCATACATCTTTTGAATATTGTGATGGTTACATATATCAGTAATTTGAATTTCTGTTATATTTATAAAGAACCTTAACGGAGATGCTTTTGTCTTGGCAGCTTATTCTGAATAAGCCATGCATATTAGCTTTAAAATATAATATTTTTTATTGTGTTATATGGATATTTACTTGGTTTACTTACTATTCTCTTATTTATTCAGTAAGTTTTATCTTTAGGTTGATATATATTATTTACATAAATTATGATGACATGCATATCTCCTTTATAAATTTAAGACGGATATAAGGTGAATTTTATATTTAATGGCCTTTAATAAAAATTTTAGTAATGAGATATGTTACCTTCATATTTAGAGATACTAAAATCTAATAGTGCTATTACATAATTATCTTTGATCATGTCTTCAAGAATTGATCATTCATTATTAATCATATCCTAAATAAAGTCATACTTGAGGTCATGACCTTGTATAAGAAAAAGAAAAAGAGCAATTTTATATGTTTTGCTTATGCAGAGTCATGACATACTAATTTTCTTTTATCTTCCATAAAAATATTTCTTAAATTGGGACAAAGTCCATATGTTCTTCAAGGGAACTTAGTCGGTGCTTTTCGATGCATATGCTTTATTTTAATAACAATTAAAGTGATTCATGGACGATTTGAATTTTGGGTTTATTTCCTTCATTTTTCCATTTGAAATGAAAACAACTTTATTCTTTTAAAGGATATCTCTGAACTTTTGATAGTTACTCTATAGATAAATCTTTATATTTTTTACCCTATAAATATTATTAACATCAGAAATTAATGTTTATAAATTATAGTCGAGTTAATGCTAAGCTATTATATTATAGTCTTTTATCGGTTTATGTGTTTTAGTCTTCAATCAATTAATGGTACTTATGTATTTTCTTTGCTCCAACTTGTTAGTAAACTTATATGTAGTTACTTTAATTTATACAATGACATTAAATTTTAATCTACAATATATATTTTAAATTTTTATTCCTTAACTGGATGTTTTAATCTATTGTTATTGTTAGTTTTACCGGCATCAACTTAGACTACTTTTAGATTCTGAAAATGAATAGTAAACCATAAATTGAAAGTTAAATTTATATATCTTTAAAAAATATCAAACAATTACTCTCTCTTTTTTTGCCAAGTTTTGAAATTTTAACTATTTTTTTGTGATTTTCAACTTTTGAGAGTGTGTTTTGCATTTTTAAAACTTGAGAGCATTTTAAAATTTTAAATTTTAAGTTGGGTGCTTGTAATTTTCATATTTTATATGTTGGTGGTATGTTTTCAAATATCAAGATATTTCTTAGAACTCTGAAATTTTGAGGGTGTTTTTGCAATTATTGAAACTTTGAGTTGTTTTTACAAAATTTAAATTTTTAGTGGTCTGCCGATAATTTCCAGATTTGATGTGGACTGGTTATATGTTTTAAAATTTTAGGGTTTTTTGTGATTTTTAACTTTTAGGAGTTTTTGCAATATTTATAACTTTGAGGTTATCTTTTGCAAATTTTAAATTTTCGAGGTGCTTTTTATAATTTGAAATTTTGAGGGTGTTTCTACAATTCTTAAAATGTTGAAGGTGTTATTTGTAAATTTTAAATTCTTGGAGGTTGCTGTTAATTTTTATATTTCATGTTTATTATTTTAAGTTTTGAAATGTCGAGATGTTTTGTGTAATTTTAAACTTTTGAGGGTATCTTGCAATTTTTGAAAAAATTTTGTTTTTGTTTTGTAATACTTCATGTATTATAGTATATTAGCTACGTATGATTGCTTTACCTTAACAAACTAATACAGTCGCAGTTGTTTCATATATTTTATTAATCTTATTTTTAAATTGTTGAGCTATAGGTAGTTCCGAGTATTAGGATGGGATATAATTATGATTAGGATAGATTAAGATTTTATATATTTTATTAATCTTATTTTTAAATTGTTGAGCTATAGGTAGTTCATAGGGTATTAGAATAGGATATAATTATGATTAAGATATAGATTAAGATTTAAATGAAGGGTAATATTGACCATGAAAAGATTTTCTCGAACTTCGTGCTTTTAAAAGAGTATGATATATATATATATATATATATATATATATATATATATATATATATATATATATATATATATATATATATATATATATATGTTTGAAGCATAAAATATTCAAAACAAGTAAAATGGTTTCAGTCAAGAAATATATACACATGCTTGTCAACAATAATTTGTGGACTTATGAAATTTATTGAACCGAGACTTAATAATTTCGTGCATTACCTTAGACATGAAAGCACAATGGTTGTAGTGGTTAGCTACCATTGACTTTAATGCTCAGATCCGAAGTTCAAACCCCAGAGCCATTATTTCTTTTGTTTTGGATTTAATCTCATTTTTTCACGTTTTGGGCCTTTGATCACAGAAACCAATTATTGTTATTTACTTCTTTTTTTTTTCTTATTTGTTTTTCCTTTATGCTATGATGAATGACTAGAATATTTGTTCATTTGATGCTCGTTGAATGATATGACTATATGTTTGATCACCTAGTGACATTTACTAGGATTGACTATGCATGAAGACGACTCCTGTTAAAAATGTGATTTATACACGTGTTTTCATAGCATGGCTATGATCTCGATATCGATATCCCGATATGAGGGTTTTTCCTTGGCTATTAGTAATATAGCATCGAATAGACGATGCACCTACCTTGTTTGACATGTTCTGATTCATGTTTATTCTTCATGTTTTTACGGAAAACGTTCCACGGTAACAATGTGGTTAGTGCACAATATTTCATGCACAGTTATATAAAATAAACTGGTAAATACGGGGTTTAATAAATGGGGAATTGGACGGAGAATATAAAATGTATATAAGAGGATTATTGCGCATACATGATGTCCTGGATTATATATATGAAAAGGCCAAAGGGCCAACACCTGTCTTGAAGCCGTGTTCCCGGGACGGTTTACGGGAAACCGACTTATATACATCAAAATATTCTCTTCTAATTCAAATAACATTTAAAATAATAATAATGTGCCTGTATGCCTTGTGATAGGTTTTATCTTGAACTTCACGATTAGCATTTTCTTTATTGCCTTTAATTCATTTTTCATCATTTCTCTATATTTTACCACATACACTTTACACGCGCACAAATTCCTCATTTTACATGCTTGTTGGGAGTTTTCTGACTCCCCTGGGGTTTGCGCACCCCAGACTTGGGAACTGTTTTTTCTTCTCAGGACTAAGGATATTTCGAGGAGCAAGCCCAGCGACCGTGACCACCTTCTATCCTATCAGTGCTTAGTTTCAGTTGGTTTAGGTAGTTATTGAATCAGACCTTCATTTGAGCCATATGTGGCCTTTTCCAGAAAATGATGTAAAATTTTCATATTCTTTCTTGTGTGGACTTATAGTTGAACCTTGTCTTTCCGGAGATTTTCTTTATCTATATTTTCCTTGTGGTCTTAGTTACATGCTCTTTGGTATAGTTGTGGTTATATATTGGTATACAGGATGGTCTAGAGGCATGAATGTGACCGTATAGTTGCATTGCCGGCCGAGTCACGCCCCAAATTATTATATTTTGGAACCGGGGCGTGACAGGCGTCCTCGGTCGTCATGCTACTGATGCCGATGCACCTTTCACGATTCTTCGGACCGGTACGCTTCGATGAGATGCTCTGATTACTTGGCGGCCAGCGTCCTCGGTCAATCTGCTGATGGGCCATTGCCACCTCTGATACTCAAGCGGCGCTCTGATGCCGTTCTTTGCGGTATCAACCGACGCGAAAAGGCGCACCATTAGTCGTCCTGCTACAGTAGGCCGACTCGCCTACTACAGTATCCTCGGACGACTTGCTGCAGTAACAGTGCTATAGTACTTCCTGCTGTAATGGTTGGTGATTATCACATTTTAATTACATTTTTATACCCTTATTACCTATGTTATATGAATAACGATATTACTAATAATCATTTTTATCTTATTTTGCGGGCTAATAAAGAAATAATGAATAAAAGCCCAAATGACTCAAATTCTCACGAATTTCTACCAATTTTAGAAGCCCAAATCGAAGACAAACAAAGGCCCAAGATACCAAATTGATCCAAGAGAAATTCGTGAAGAAAAATCAAGAAAAGACAAATTCGGTTGGGAACCAATCGGTTGACCAACGGTTGGCTAACCGATCGACCAACCGATCGGTTTGCAGCATTCAATTAATGGTGGATTTCTCTTCCTTTTGGCTAGGTTTGATCCAATGGTTCACATCAACTTCGTTGGGCTATAAATAGGGGTGAATCTTTGAGGGTTTTGAGTGTGAAATATTTTGTAAAGACTCCATTTGGAGAGGAGGGTTACTCTTAATTGAGGAGACCTTCCAAAATTGTAACTTTATTACACAATAAATGAAATTTTTCACCCCTTCAATTTCCTTTCTCTTCTTCTAATCCAAGGACCAAAGGAGGATTAGATTAAGATCGAGAGTTGTTGGTTTCTATTTTATTTCTTTTTCATTTTCTTTCTTGTTCATTTATTGCTTTGTAGCTTAGATTTACTTTCATGCAATTTAATTTCATGCAATTTACTTTCATGCAATTTACTTTCATGCAATGTATTTAATTCTTGTATTTACTTTCTAGAATAGATTTTTCTTTTCTTTAATTCACCTTGAGGCTAGAACCCTCTTGGGAATTACCCTTTTCTAAGTGTGGAGCTAATATTTATGGGATTCCTAGAGATTGTTTGAAACTAGCTAACAAATCCAACTCATTCTTGTGAGATTGAGATAAGCTAAGTGGATCTACTCTAGATTCCTCATATCTTTAATTAATCCTCCATACTTTACCTTCTTTATTTTCCACTTATCCTTATTTTTCATTTGTTTGTTATTTTCCTTTATTCTTGATTCTTGATTTCATTGATTTTTACTTCTCTCTCAATCTCATATTCCCTCCATGTGCATATAATCTCAAACCTAGTTTTGTTATTATGTGCATATAACCACAACCACATTCTCAACTTTATTTTCTCCTCTTTTGCACATAATCCACATTCACTCTCTTTTATCTCTTCACCACCACTCTCACCATTTTCTCACTATCATTTTATTTTAATAACTCCTAATTGTCGCGCATAATTTGAGAACCAAAACTTGAGCAAAACTCTTCCTACTTCCCGTTCCTCGTGGGATCGATAATCTTATATACTATAACTTGATAAAGGTTGTATACTTGCAACTAAGGTAATCACTCAAAATCTACCCATCAGTTGGCCTTGAGCCCCGCGCAAACAACAAGTCAACATTACAATTAATGGCACTGTGCTGGCCACATGGCTTTTGCAGCCATTCCCCATACCCCACATCAAATTAATGGTGACTCTCTCCACACATAACCTGACATGTGTAAAACTAGTGCTAAAGTGACCAACTTGCCCCTCTCTCATTCCTAAAGAGAGAAAAACGATTCTCAGGCAAGGGGTACGCCATTTTTTCTCTCCCCCTGCACTCTTCAATTGAGAACTCTCACTGTTCATTTTCTTCTCCACTCAAGCTCAAAACACTGACTTGATCGTCGGAGGTACAACGGGGGAGCCAATCCCTGTCCTCTCACGAGCTTCTACGTGCGGGGGAAGAGCATTGACTTCGAGCTAGGTATTGGGGTGAGAGCGGATCCCTGTCATCTTCAACCTCAAGCTAAGCTCACACCGAGATTAGTGACTGTGATTATATACATCAACAACTGCTTTTTACAACTTAGAATATTTTAGTATAAAGATGGTGAATCAGTAGGGTATTTAAATGTCATTTAGCCAAAGAAAAAAGGGAAAATTGTGTCAAGGTCCCAAAAGCAAAAACTTCATGTGACCGGCCCCTCCAACTTTCCCCATGTGTTTGATCCTCCACGTGCCCCATTTGTCCCTTTTGGTCATCATTGCATGCCAACTAAGCATGGAGAAAGATACAAAAACCAAAATACCATTATCTCCTTCTTCCTCCTCTCATCTGCTCTCCTCTCCTCTTCTCATAACCCATCTCTTTCTTCCTCCTCTCCTCTCCTCTCCTCTCATAACCCATCTCCTTCTCCTCTCATCTCCTCTCCTTCTCTCATAACCCATCTCCTTCTTCCTCCTCTCATCTCCTCTCCTCTCCTCCTCTCATAACCCATCTCCTTCTTCCTCCTCTCATCTCCTCTCCTCTCCTCCTCTCATCTCCTCTCCTCTCCTCCTCTCATCTCCTCTCCTCTCCTCTCCTCCTCTCATCTCCTCTCCTCTCCTCCTCTCATCTCCTCTCCTCTCCTCCTCTCATCTCCTCTCCTCTCCTCCTCTCATCTCCTCTCCTCTCCTCTCCTCTCCTCCTCTCATCTCCTCTCCTCTCCTCCTCTCATCTCCTCTCCTCCTCCATCACCATCACCGGCACTACTCTGTGTCTCCTCCACGCCTCCACCACATGCTCCTCCCTCCACGGTAGTAAACAACCACTACTCCTTCCATTACATATGGAATATTATTACAGTTGAAAGCACTCCATCTCCCCTCTGATTCCCTCCCTACTCCTCTTCCTCCTCCGCCTCGCCAAGTTCTAGCACCACCAGGAAAGTCCGGACAGTCTTTGGAGGAGTAGAATGAGCTCGAGCCCAAATTAGACTTAACAGCAGTGAAATAGAACTAATAGAAGCAGAATAGAATTAACA